>CATIWM010723267.1:0-16522 GCA_949671775.1 Mallotus repandus
GAGAGGGGGTGAATAAGGCTTTCGAACAAAAATCAAAACTTAAAAACAAATAAACAAAAGTGAAAGAATGTTGAGAAGGAAGAATGATGAACACAAGTATTTAAGGAGTTCAGATTCTCAACAATCCTACGTCTCCACCTAACTTATCTTCAAGTTAGGATTTTGAATCACTATAATCTATTCCCTTAGATTGATTTTTACAACTTGAGTTTTAGGCTCAACTCAAACCTTACAACTTGAGTTTTCAAGGCTTACTCAAAAACTGATTCATAAGTGTTTGGAAGGCTTACACTAAAACCAAATTCCCAAGTGTTTTAATGGCTAAACACTTAAACCAATTCCTTTAGAATAGAACCTCACTTCCCTTATCTTTAACCCCAAAAAATAGAAGAATAAGCATTTCTATTTTAACACTCACCAAACTCTCATAAGAGTTTACTAAATACAAGAATGAATTAAAGTTTTGAGCTTTAATTGAATGCTTGAGAATGTATAAATGAAAAACAAGTTTCTTAACCTCTAAATGATCTTCAGAGATTGTATTTATAGTTGAGAAATTCAATTATAATTGTTGGAAACAATAATTTTGTTTCCAACAGATTTAAACATCATTTGAATGAAATTTGGACTTTTAGCCTGTAAAAACACTGGTCCCGGTCAGGATATTCAAAAATATGTCCGTTATAGCCGTTACATTTAAAAACAACATTGATCCCAGTCATGGCTGACTTGATCCCAGTAAGGATCACACTTGTCCTGGTTAGGAGATTGGCCCGGGATATGTTCTGGATGAATTCTTCAATTTGATGCAAGTTTGGTCCCGGTCGAGACTTACTTGGTCCTAGTCGGAATCATGACTTTTTGATATTTAAGATGATCAAATCAGCCTTATCTTTATTCATTAAAGTTTTAAGTATTTGTCTTATATTTCCATATCACTTTGAATCAATTCAATTGGACATCTTTAGCTCAAGATATTATTGAAATACTGAGAGCTGCTCATATTGAAATGAAAACTACATATACTGTTTTTAACTGAAGATTTCTAGACCCAAATGAATTTAGATTTTGACAAGCAAGATCAATTTGGAAAGCTTGTGATATCTAAGTCAAATGTTAAGAATACAACTTTCTCATTTAAAAAGTTTAAGACTTCCAAAATCTTCCTGGAATCTCGAAGGTTGATTTAGCCCAAAAGCATGCTTAGTTTCATTCTGATTTCCATTATAGTCCTAGCTTATACACACTTAAACAAACATGTTAAATGCTTAAAATCAAGTTTGTTAAGGTCAAAATCAAGATTGATTATTGCTAATGTCAACAGTCTTTATTATTGATAAGTTTCGTTCTTGCTTAACATATAGCAAGGTGATTGTCTTTACTGATCATGCTGCCTTGAGGTATCTTCTTTCAAAGAAAGATGCCAAGCCACGCCTCATAAGTTGGATTCTCCTCCTTCAAGATTTTAATTTGGAAATCAGAGATAAAGTTAGGGCTGAGAATGTAGTAGCAGATCACCTCTTAAGGTTGGAGTTGCCAAATAGAGATAGTGAGCTACCAATTGATGACTACTTCAAGGGTGAACACCTTATGCAAATTAAAACCTCAACACCATGGTATGTAGATTTTTTGAACTAGTTAGTTTGTGGTGTCTCACCTCCTAACCTCTTATTCCAACAAAAGGAGAAGTTCTTTTTGGAGGTCAAATACTACTATTGGGAGGAGCCTCTTCTTTATAAGGGGTATGGAGATGGGTTGATTAGAAGATGTTTATGTAAAGATGAAGTCCATGATGTACTTTCACATTGCCATTCTCTTGAATGTGGTGGACACTTTAGTTCTACTAAGACTGCAGCCAAGGTACTTCAATGTGGGTTTTATTGGCCAACTCTTTTCAAAGATGCTAGGAAATTTGTATTGAAGTGTGATAGATGTCAATGGATGGGCAACATAAGGAGGCACAATGAAATGCCTCTAAATGGGTCCATTCCCAAGCTCATATGGGAATAAGTTTATTTTGGTAGGTGTAGACTACGTATCCAAGTGGGTGGAAGCCATAACATCCCCAACCAATGATGCCCAACCAATGATGCTAGAGTTATGACAAGGTTCCTTCGTAAGAACATATTCTTGAGGCTTGGGACACCTAGAGCAATTATCAGTAATGGTGGTACACACTTTTGTAATCATCAGTTTGAAAGCTTATTGAAGAAGAAATTTAGAGTCACTCATAAGGTTGCAACTCCTTATCATCCCCAGACAAGTGGTCAAGTTGAGATTTCAAATAGAGCCATCAAATCTATACTTAAAAAGACAATAAATGCTTCCAGGAAGGATTGGTCCACCAAGCTTGATGATGCTCTGTGGGCATACTGAACTGTATTTAAAACCCCTCTTGGTGCCTCTCTTGTCATATTAATTTAAGAAAAATCATGTCACCAGCCTGTTGAGCTAAAACATACAACATTTTGAGCCACCAAGTTCCTCAACTTTGATTTGCAAAGGGCTAGTAAGAAGAGATTACTTCAGTTGAATGAACTTGATAAGTTTAGACTCAACTCCTATAAAAATGCCAAGATATACAAAGAGAGAACAAAAAAATGGCATGACAAGCATTGTAACGCCCCTCCCTTCCAGTATCACCAGATAATATCTCATTATCAATGGCAAAACCATCAGAGAGTAGTGCTACCTACACAACAACTCTCATTATACAATCCACATGATATCTCTTATATATGCAATTAACATAATTATATATCCAACTCCCATAAAATTTTAAAAATGATGGCAAACTGTATTTGATATCTTAACTTAACAAATATACACATGGTAGGTAAGGTGTCCTATCACCTTAGCATTAAACATCCTCAAATACAATACATGAATACGAGTTACATAAAAATACAAGTGAAATGAAATACACATTAGTATTTCAATAACCCTCTCTCGAAAGCACCTCCCACCAAGCGTGCTAAATGTACTTCATCCTCTAGCACAACCTAGGCCATATCAGGACTCAACCCCTTCCCACAAGTAAGCAAAAAGAAATACACCAGTCACAGTCTAAGGGGGAAATAAGCTAGGACAAAGCAAAAAGATAAAAGTGGATCTTATCATGTCCAACTCATATCCAGGCCAAAGAGATCTAAACTCTAGTGCTAGTGTTATAAATGACTCGGATGATAGTACACACAGAATCCATATACTCCTCTCTAACAGTTGTAATATGCACATCCACTTCAATCGGCTTTACAGTAACCCTGAAAGCAAACTCAACATCTGTGTCATGATATATGACATACTTCACCCTCGTCTCTATCTTAGAAACCTCGTAAGTCATGGTGGTCCACTACACTGCCATCTGTAACTCTAGATACACAACTAATATACACAGCCTAAACTGAAAAATATACAAGAAAGCGAGTGTGAGTAATTTCGTAAGGAAATTACTCAGTCTGGTTGCTGATTTAGAAGACCTATAGAAGTCTGATATGACATAGCCATGTCAGATATGCAACATAGCTATGCCTGGATGCTATGTTTCAAGTTTGATCTGACACAGCCGTGTCAAAAAGCTTTAATTTTTGGGAGAGATCGCGCGACATAGGTGTGCCACTTTTGCAACACAGCCGTGTCACCGGGGGCTGCTAATTTTGAAAAGTTCTTTTTAGGGTTTTTTGGAGAACATTATAAAAGGAAGAAGTTGTATTTTGGAGAGGAGAGTTTTTCCTACGAATTCCAGAATAGAAAACACTTTTAAAGACACAAACAAGGCATTCAACAGAGTTTGAAGAAGAACTTGTGCAAGAGTCAAGAGCTAAAATCATTATTTCTTCTTCATCTTTAATTCTCTTTATTATGTTTGTTTTCATCACCGAAATTATGCTCGGTTAAACTCTTCTTAGGGTTTGGATTTGCATAGCTTGTTTGTTACTTATTTGGATTCTTGTTTCCTTTCAATAAATTAATTTTCAGTCAATTTTATAAGTTGCTTTTAATTGTTCTTGTATTTGATTTTAGGCCTGATTAAATGTATGTTTTTTGGGTAAATTAGAGGCAACGAAAGTTGCATGATTTATCGGCTCATAGACTTGTAAAACTTAGGAACCTTAATCACAAAAGTAGACGAATCTTTCAGGGAGTAATAAATCGCTAAAGAACTTAATGAACCCTAGTTAATTGACGTGACCATGAAAATAGGTTGTAATCAACTTTGGTATTCTTAGATGATCTCGAAAGAGACTCTAGGTAATTTGAGTGATTTACCCTTGACTATGTTAATGAATTGAATTGTGAAAAAGTATAATTCCATCATATTTATTTCAAAAGTTTAGTTTCTTATATTTAATTTTTTATTTTTGCAGATAATGTTCTTGATATCTGAGCTAACTCTTTATATTCAAAATTTAAAACAATGTATAAATGGAAACGTTAATAATAATTTAACCTAAAGAACGAATTGGTTTGTTGGATATCTTCAAAATACGATGGACAAGAAGTAGTAAATTTTTTTAAGAAAATTAGAATGAAACCAAAGGCATAATAAAGCAAATTTTGAAGAGGTATTTCTATTGATCCCATACAAATTTCAAGAAAAAGGATATTACTAATATCAGAAAATTGAATTTGCTATTACATATGAAATATGAAATGAGTTACAATGGATACAATTGCATATGAAATCTCCTAATGGAAATTTCAATTATTTCTTATAAATATTATATAATAAAATTTTTCTCAACTCCGGATTTCTTACTTGCAAATAACAAAGCTAGTTTAGCATAATTAATAAAAGGTGATCTCAACTCTGTATGCAGAATGGAAATGCATTAAACCTGTCAGCATTTCAAATCCGGATCCGTTTAAGGCATGATTTCCCTTCAATCACATGGTATTGATTTCGTTCCAGGTATTCTTTATAGGTCATGCCCAGATATGCAGATGGGTTTTAGCTATTTATGAATTCTGGGTCAGGGCTTACACATGCATCCAGCGATGGTCCTAAGAATAGAGGTAGGGTTGCCCTTCTTTCTTCATTATTCACAATGACTCGATGTATTGTCCTCTTATATTTCCCATTCGTTAAAATCTGTCACCAAAGGAAAAAAATCCCATGAGAAATCACACCATATGTCTAAAATAAATATAAAGTTAGTCTGCCGAAATTTTACCTGATCATATTCATATCTTAATTACAGGTAAGAATTTTCCAAAATTTAAGTTAAGCATTATTTTAGTGTACTTATTGCACTCAATGATTAAATTTATAATATATGATATATGATTTATAATATATGATATATTCATCAAATTTTCATTAATCAAATATAAAAATAAAACACTTAGGATATATGTCATACATGCTATGGTAATATACCTCTAGGTGATCAGCAATATTAACAAAAATGCAGTCGGGCTTGACGTTTGCATTGAGCCACTTTCCCTTGTGCTCTACTTGTAGACCACCACTAACATTCTGTATGAGTAGGATTAACAGACCAGGATCACAATGAGGAAACTGACCAATTCGTTTCTCAGAATACAGGCGCGGTGGGTAGTCGTTGGCCGTGAAGAAATCGTAACCTGTTTCAAGCTTCATAGCCTTTTCAATATACAACTCTTCAAGTCCCAATGCTCTTGAAATCCCTCTAAGTAAAACTAATCCCACCTCTCGCAACCTTTTGCTATATTCTTGCAAGATGTCACTGGTCATTAAAAAAAAAAATGATGTTAGCTATAATAATCAAATGGAAGTGTATTGTACTTTCTCAATGTACTAGCAATATTATACCTTACACCAGATGGTTTGGTGGGGAAATGAAACTGGGGATGAGCAGCAACCTTGAGAAAGTCTCTGCTTACATGATTGATGTCGCCTTTTCCCTTTCTGATAACATCAGATGGATTGTTGGTCTCATACTTGATCTTTTCTTCCTCAGGAAGATCAAAAAATTCGAAAAGTCCATCTATCACACTTGTCATTAGGCTTTCTGGTATCCTGTGATTGATTACCTGACATAATATATAATTAAGCTTAAGTACTGAACACATAATAGATTCAATATTATAGTGATTGATAACCAATAATAAATTGAGGGTATGCACCAAAATGTATTCAATGTATCTTATAATAAATCAAATGCATTTTTTAAAGTCATAGAAAATGACAAGGTTTGAAAGCAAATTGGATGAAAGTAGCATGCAGCTTGGAAGAGTTGAAAGTAAGGACCGCTTGAATAACTATGGGTTTGAATCAAATTCGGGCGAAGACAGAGGAGAAGAAGCCTAACCAAAACTCAAGAGGTGTAAATCATGGCAACATGCAAAATCCGACTCCAAAGAAGCCAATGTTAAAATTTCTAAGGCTCAGCTTGAGGAGAAGAAACATGAATTTAACCATAATCCTACCATTTAAGTCATAATTGTATTCTTCTTAGTTCTAGGGAGGGTTTTTTTCATCACTTGTATTTTTAATACAAGTGGTTTTCCCCCTCTTTGATTAATATTCAATAAAATAATATCTTTTTATAAAAAAAAAACAAGCTTAGTCCAACAGCAGCAGCAACTTCACATATTTACCCCACCACCACCACCTCCACTTCCTTTACCGTCGTTGCCGCCACCACCTCCACCACATTAACTGTACTATCCGTACGCTCATCCTACTTTGATGGGGTTTCCTCAATACCAAGTTGCACCACCGTACATTAGCGTAACGGTCCTATCACTGTCGCCATAATCAGCCGCACCAACACAGACTCTGGTTTTAAGCGTCGTGCCAACGGAAGTGAGCGAGTCAATAATTAGAAGAGAATTAGAAGTGTTCGGAGATGTCAGAGGTGTACAAATGGAAAGAGTTTGCAATGGAATCGTGACTGTCCATTTTTATGATCTTAGACATGCAGAGATGGCCTTAATTGAAATAAGAGAGAAACATATGCAACAACAAACCTCATTGTTTTGTTGGAGGAAGGGATGGAGAATATGAAGTGGGAGGTCATGCTAATCATGGAGGAAATTTTACTTCTTGTGCATTCAGAGCTTGAGCTTATAAACACAAGAATTTGCTATATTAGTAAACAAGCCAACAAGGTAGCGGATTGGTTGTCAAAAAATTTGTTCCTTGCTCATCCCGGTGCAATTTTGAGTATTGTATTTGCTGTTTGTTTTGTTTTTATGGTTCCTATCTAGCTTTGTTTTTCTGGTTTTGCTGCTGTTTTTTTTTGTGATTTTTCTAGCTTCAGGCGTTAGTTGCTTTGTAAAGCATCTAGTTTCAGTGGTTACTATACTTATAGCCTCTCGCCTCTGACCATTGATCTTGGTCATTATTTTGTATGTCTTCTTCCAGCCCTGGCTGATGCTGTTCCTGTTTTCTTTGTTCAATGGAAACAAATATTCCCAAAAAGAAAAAAAAAACCTCATTGTTTTATACTTCTGCTGAAGTGGATTGAGGACCTTTCCCTTTTGTGTGCTGGCAAGACACCTCAGGTGTCATGTCATCACTTTTCATTTCAATTTTGACCAAATTCAATTTTGACTAACATTGTAAAATTTTTTTGAAATTAGGACATTATTGTAAAAATTAAAAAGTAGAGATTAAATTGCAAAAGGTCGCAAATATTTGGATTTTTTTGACCAAAAAGCCTAATCTTAAATAGGTTTAAAACAAAATTTAGTCAGAAGTTGAATATCCAAATGATAAAAATTATATTCATAATATCAAAGATCATAAATTCAAGGGAAAAGGTGAATTTAGACCTTTTATGTTTGGTCTAGAGTTTAGATAGACTCGAAAATTTTTTTGGCTTAAAAACAAACATGGTGTTATTGATTCAGATCATTTAGCTTCTTTAAAAAATCTGACATCTAAAAAAAATTATAAAATGGTCCATAGAATTAGTATTCTATCAAAATATTTTAAATAAATAAAATTATCTTAATTTTTATTTTAAGAAAAAATATTTTATTTAATTATTAAATTTTCTAAATTAAATTATAATTTTAAATAATTAAAAAAAATTTATGAATAAAATTTATTATTATTGTTATTATTATTATATACACATGTACTCTAATGCTTCATTAAATTAGGGTCTGTTTGGCTAAACTATTGCTAATAGCTATTAACTATTAGCTAATAGTTGTTGCTAATAACAGTTTACTAAATTGTTTGAAATTTTCAAATTTTGCATTTATTTTTATTTAATTTTTTATATGTTCAATTGTATTTAACTATACATATTAATTTCAAAAAATATTTTATATTTATAAGTTTAAATATTAAAAATTATGTAGTTAAATATATTAAAATTATATAATAATATGTTTATTATATATAACATAATATAATGTAATATATTTATAATAATTATATATATATATATATATATATATAATAAATTTATAAATCTTTAAAATAATTGTTAAAAAAATTAATTAACAAAATATGAAACAAATAAAAAATTAACTAAAAAGGTATGAAAGAAAAAATTAATATATAAAAATTTAGTGCTTAATTTAATTTAAACAGATATAAATAATTAAGTAATTATATTTAAATAAATAGAAACAATTAGGTAACTACATTTAAATTAATGGAAGCTGTTCATGAGTTTTAAATTGGAACTGATAGGTATCCCAATAAATATCAGCTACTATTTAAAAATATTAACCAAATATTATTTTATAGCTGTTGGAATTGAACAACTATCAACTTCCCACCAATATTTATGCTAAACACCTCTTTGTTAAATAAAATTAAAATATAAAAGAAGAAATTAAATGCTTAGAAAGTAAAGGTTCCTTTTTGCTCCTCCTCTCTAGCCCAATGTTCTAGTGTTACATTTCAATAATTTGCTTTTGTTGGAATTTATAAGTTTTAATTCAGTTGTAATAAAATTTTTATTTTCTATATTTTTGTCTTTAAATATATGAAAGGAATTAAATGTTTTAAGAGTAAAGGCTCTTTTACTCCTCCTCTGTCCTATTTATTAATATTATAATTTTAATGAAATATTTAACATTAAAATACGTAAGTATTAGTTTGGTGGTAGAAAATTAATTTGTATTTTTATATTTCTTTAAATATATGAAAATTAAACTTTTATAAAGTAAAAATTTCTTCCTATTTACTAATATTATATTTTTAATAAAAAATTTAATATTTTTATAAATATGAAAATATTATTAAAGAAATATTAAATAATTTATTAAAAATATTAAGTGTCTATAAAAAAGGAGTAAAGAGGAGTAAAAGAGGAATTTCAATATTAAAATTTATTTTTTTATTTTAATTTTAATTATCTAATTTAAAATGAAATATTTGAGTACGTGTATGTGTGTATAATAATAATAAATTTCAATTTATCTTAATTTTTTATTTTTAATTTAATTATTTTAAATTATAATATAATTTAAAAACTGGTAATTATATAAAATAATTTTTCTTAAGAATTGTACTATTAATAAAAATTATGGATAGTTTTATTTATTGATTTAAAAATTTAAAATATTTTGTTAAAAAACTAATTTCATGAACCATTTTATAATTGTTTTAGATGTTAGATTTTTTTTGAAAGGGTTAAACGATCCAATTCAACAACATTAAGTTTGTTTTTTAAGCCAATTTTTTTTTGAGAATCTTTAAACTCTGAACTTCCCTAAAATCAATTCCGATAACACAAATTAAAAAAAAAAAGAAAAAAAGAAAAACTAAATAAAAACTATGAAATTGAGATTAAAAATAAATCAATGATGAGTAGTCTAGTGGCATAATTCTTTTGAAATTATTAATAAAGTTAGGGTTTGATCTTTATTTTTTAAAAAATTTTTAAAAAAACAGAAGAAAAATTATAAAATTAAGATTATTTTTTTGTGGCCAAGAAAGTGTAGCCCCTAAATCCATAATTAAGACAACCAAAAACAAATGAAACAAATCCTGAATAAGGGGAAAAAAAAAGGCCGAAGTGACTCACCAATTAATGTTTAATCTTTTCTATCTTTACATCTTAAAGCGAAACGTACGTACGCAGAACACAATAGCTAGCCAGCTAGCTGCCTAGCTCCCTTGCTTACTGTAGTAAAACTATAATAGCTGTTTGCTAGCGCTTAATGTACACACGTACGCAGCTGTGAGCCACCTACTCTGAGAAAAAAGAAAAGAAGAAGCCGGTTCTTGCCCTAGAGAAGGAGAAGAAACATAACAGACAAAATCTATATTCAGTTGGTTTTTCTTTCTTTTTCTTTTGGTATTGTGATAATATAGTAATTGCTATAAATTAACAAAATCTGAAAAAAAAAAAAATTATATAAGAATTATGGGAAGAGGAAGGGTAGAGCTGAAGAGAATAGAGAACAAGATAAATCGACAAGTGACTTTTGCTAAGAGAAGAAATGGGTTGCTCAAGAAAGCTTATGAGCTATCAGTTCTTTGCGATGCTGAGGTTGCTCTTATCATTTTCTCTAACCGTGGCAAGCTTTATGAGTTCTGCAGCAGCTCTAGGTAATTATATTCTGTGCTCCTCTTCACTTTTCTTCAAATTCTTCTCTCAGTTTATGCCTTTCTTTTTTCGTAAAATTTTTTTTCAAGTCTCTTTTAAGAAATTTTGTGTTCTTTCATTATTTTCATCTGGGTGTTGTTGATCTTGGTGTCTGTATATATATATTTTCTTAAAGTGGTCAAGAATTTGGCTAATAGGGATTGGTCTTGCATATGCTGTTTTCTTGCTTTGTGGTTGCAATTGTATACATAGTAATACTAATTAGTGTGGTGGATATAAAATTTCTTGTGTATGAGACATGGGTTTCTTGCATGATGTTGCTTATTTGCACAATTGATCAACTAAAAACCAGTTTAAATAAATCTAAATCTTCTTAACCTTAATTCTTATCAACAATATAACATAGTTGATCTTATTCAAAATTAAAAAAGAAAAAAGTTCTGTTGAGGTGGGGATTGTAGATCAAGTTTCCAGGTGAAAGAAAGAAAACAACCAAAGAAGAAAGAAAGAAAACTATTCCTTTCTTCTCTAAAGCTGGAAACTTTTTCCTCATGAATTGACAAAATGTGAAATCTACTCCTTTTTTTTTCTTTCATTTTTATTCCTTTTGTGTACTGCAATTGCTTGGGAGAATCAGTGCAGTTTCTTTTTTTTTTTTTCAAGGAAGATTTCAATCTGATTTGAAAGAACATTGTTATTATTTTTTAAAAAATTATAGATTTTTCATTAGTAGAATTGTAACAATACATGAATAAAAATAAACTTAGGAGCAGCAATTACATTATTAAGGATATAATTTATTTTTTAAATATAATTTCATACAATTTATAATATTTTTTAGTTATATAAATTGTTGAAACATAATACATAATAATAAATATTAATTTATTATCTTTAATTAAATATTATTAAAAATATTGATAGAACTATTTAAAAGTGAGTTTTAAAATACAATTTTCACTAATATTCTTTAATAAAATTGTAGATATAAATATTATAATTATTTAATTACTAATAATAGTAAAAAATATTCATTTTATTATAAATTATAAAAATTAATTATATACATATAATTTAAAAGTTGTTATTTACTATTAGTTATTTGTAATAAGGGTAATATAGTTTAGGAAAAACCCATTAATAGGCCCTCAAACTTATATGGTTTATTTCATTGAGCCTTATATATTTATTGTGTTTTAAAAGACCCTTAAACATTTATTTGATACAACATTGAATCATTTTTTAACCAAAAAATGGAAAATAAAATTGATGTTTAAGGGTTTAATATTGTATTAAATAAATGTTTAAGGGTTCAATGTTCTATCAAATAAATGTTTAAGGGTTTGATGTGTATCAAATAAATATTTAAGGGTCTTTCAAAATACAATAAATGTATAGAGGCTCAATAAAAAAACCATAAAAATTTGAGGGTCACATAATGAGTTTTTCCTATAGGTTAAATAAAAAGTAAATTCATATTGGCTCTCAGTGAAAAAAAGCTTCCTTATAGAATCGATGGAAACTGGAGTAGTTAAAAATTGAAATAGCTGCTAAATTTTTAATCTCACTAAATATTTATAATCTAGTTGTTTGATGAGAAACAACTATCAACTCCTTCCATCATCAAACACCTTCTTAATCTTTAAATGAGCTTGTTTGAATATAATTTTTAACTTCCAAAACTTCCATAAAAGAAGATTGAACACCCTGATGGGGAATGAAACCTTTCCCACTAAAGATCTATAAATTTCTATTCAAATTAACATAATAAATTAAACTACAAATAAAAATTAGATAAACTTTTAAACTAATTTGAATAAAACACTTAAATAGATTCACATATATATTCTTACTACATAAAACTAAATCTAAATAATAAAAGAAACAAAGAAAAATTAAAAATAGAAAACTTATGGCAACCTCAAAAGATTAATATGAAAATTTTTGGATTCTCTCATGTTTTAATTAATAGGATAGATTATGTTTATACGATCTCACGCTTAAATTCAAAACCAATGGTTGAGATTGTATTATCTAACAAATAATAATTTATTTTTTAATAAATCTCAACCATTGAATTTAAATTTAAAGGTTGAAATTATAAACATGATAAGTCATGTTTATATATAATATGAGTGGATCAAAATTAAAAAAGGATTAAGAAGAAAAACATCATTATTAATTAGAGACATATATCACACCTTGATTTAGGAACTTTCCTTTTGTCCATTATGGAACCTTAATAAATTAAGTGCAAAACTTCCAAGTAAATTAGTTGTTTTAATTGTCTTTCAGGAGTAGTGCAAGTGCCAAAAAGTATGGATATCTTGTTGAGGAGAGTAGAGTTCAAACTCCCACCCCTTTTCTCTTCTCTTATAGTGTTGGAAATTAACCATCTCCACTAGTTGTTCAAAAAAAATTAGTTGCTTTAATTTGGTTATAATGTGACATATTAACATCCCCAATTTTAGGGCTTTTAGTTGCTAATTCCGCCTCATTTGATTTGATCTGCAGCCATCTATTTGTTAATTGTTGACAGCTGTGTCATGTTGATATGTTTAATGATTGATTGTTGAGGGTATCATTGTCAGGACAACTTGCTATTAATTGTGAATCAATTATGTTTTTATTTGAACGAGCAATAGTAATTTATAAACCTTCATGGTCTTTTTTTGAATGAACATTGTATTATACTATTAATCCAAGTATTCACTAAATGTATGTTATTGTTTATTATAAATAATTTGATCTTATATAGTATTATTATAAACCCTCAAAGCTCTAGTAATAGTACTGCTAGAGCTCCGGCAACCTAAAACTTCCGAGGACAGTTTCCATTTGTCCCCTTCTGAGCTCCAAAAATAGAATAAAAATTTGTACAAATTGACAAATTTCAACTAATATATAATTAATGAAAAATCTATAAATGATTCTATTCAGTTTACTTTGTATGCAATTTAACATTTATAATCTCTATGAATAAATCTATAAAAGCCAAAATTTTGTTTTTATTATTAACCAAAATATTGATCATTGTATATTATTTCTTTCAGAAAAAAAATGTGGCCTTAGAGGAAAAACATCATTGAAAAAAAAATATATAGTGTGCTTGTTAAAATTCAAGCATTGAACATGATGAGCACTGAAAAAGGGTCCAAACGTTCTCGTATATATTTATACAGAAGTAAGGAAACAATTCCAAGAAACTGCCTTCAGACACTCTCTTCTTCGATTTTTTCCCATCATCAATGTTTTTCCCTCTGAGTATTTCTATTGCACTTCTGTTTTGTTAAAGTCTCTAACATGCCAGAGAGAGACAATAATCAAGTGATAACTCCTCTCTAATGGCACCTAAGGTGCACGGTTCGATTCCTACAGACGTCAATTTAAAGGAGAGGACTGTCTCCTGTTGTGCAGTCCATCGAAGTTTAGGTTATATGACCTCCATATAACCAAAAAAAAAAGTGTCCAACACTATGCATGGATTGAGAGAAATATAAATCAAAGAAAAATGAATAGAAAGGGAATTAGATTTTGTATTATTTACCTATTAAAAGTTCATAGAGGGGGAAGGGAATTGAAGCAAAATTATTCCCCCTCATTCTCCATATAGAAAGTGAAATCGATTACATGTCAAATTGGGGTGTAAAATATTTCAACTCCAAAATACATTATAATTTAAAATTTTATTTTCCTAAATATTTTTCATTTTTTCTTTATTAATTAATTTTAAATTGCCAAACACAACAAAATCTATAATTTTTATTCTCTTTCTTTTCCCTACCTTCCATTCCTTTTAAAAAATTTTCTCTTTTTTTTTTCTCTATAATTGCCTATAATTGCCATGCATGGTATAAATTACATGCCAACTTGCTTGACATCAGATTTCTAACATCCAATGCCCTAAGAGCATCCACATTGAGGGTTTCATACGGGTGTAATAGCCCTCATGATACTCTCTCCATTACACGGTATCGTAGGGGGCATGTAATGCTCGTGATACGGATCATGAGTGTAACACGCATAATGGGCTGCAATTTGTAGCTTTTGTTTTTTTTTTTAATTTAAGGTTTATTTGCACACACTCACACTCACGGCCATGCTGCAAGCCATGTTATACAGTATACCTATGCACACGGCCATATTGCAGGCCATGCTATACTACACACCCGCACACACGGCCATGCTATACTGCACACCCGCACACATAACCATGTGATGGACTGTGCCATGAAGAAATCACTTGCACACTTGCAAACACGGGCCATGTTCATTGCCGTGCAGTCTTCTGGAAGAATTGAATTTAGTATGTAAATATAATTATTTATTTTTAAAATATGTAAAAAAATTATTAAAATAAATATGTGATTTGATAGTGAGTCCAATCTATTACACTTTTTTGAATGTAATCTATAGTAAGAAAAAATGTAATCAATGAGGGTATAGTGAAGTAATGATGCAGCATGTCCATTATATTCTATAGAGTGTAAATCAATGTGGATGCTCTAAGAGAAAACTGTCTATTGTGTTGAGTGACTGAAAACTTTTAAGTTAGAATTAATTACTAGCTAAGATCATGGTCATTCAAACAAGTTAAATCACTCAGAAACTTGCTTTTTCTGTTTCAAATTTTCATAGTTTAAGATTTTGTAAACCCAACGATAAAATTTGTAAAAAATAACTAATGCTTCTTTAAATTTCAAAGATGATAGATAAATTGCGGCAAAAATTCTGAACTGCAAAAATTTAGTTCAAACCTTGTTAAAAAAAAGTTTAAAAAGTTAACGAAGTTTATTTCTCCTTTTAATAACAGTGTGATTTGTATTCAAAGAAAATAAAATTTATTGTTTGTGAGAAAGTGGTGAAGTAGTAATTTTTTTTCAAAATTATTTAGATCTAAGGTGCTGGGTTTGAATTTTGCTATTATCGATTTAAAAGAGGAGGACAACTTTTATTTTGCAATTCATCAATAATGCATAATTAATACAATTAAAAAAGAAAATAAAATTTATTTGGATGCATAAAGTTAATGAGGAAAATACATTTTTAAAATTTTTTAATGAGAAAATAATTAATTGTTAATATTTCTACTTGATTTTAATTGCGAAAAGAAGGTGCCAACCCTATCTTGACAAAGAAACTAAGCACAATTAAGTGATAAAAGTATGCTGTTATTACCTAAACTAAGCACAACAGATTTGTCGACTTTAGATTTATACATTGCAATGACTAGAAGAGTGTTATATATTTCAAATATTTATATATTTTTTAATAATTGAGAGGTTAAGGGGTAAGGAGATCGATTCATGACCTTAACTTTGTAATATTTATCATTTGATGCACTAGATTATAAAGGGAGGATAAAAATTTTATACTTCAATATTAAATAATTAACATATATTTTAATAATTTAATACAAATAAATGCATTATTTATTTATTGAATTAGTGTATATATGGAGATATGAAATATGAATATAGGATTGCCTTCTAAGTTTTGTTATGTTGATGCCTTGATGTTCTTTTGCTTTTATTTCTGGAAAATTGAAGCATAAATGGAGGACAAGCATCATCTTAAAGATGTACGAACAATTTGCTTTTTGGGCGATGAAGTTGTCTTCTAGACATGACATTTTATGCCTATGGAAATTGTTTCAGTACTTGTGATTTGTGTGACTGCACGATTCCCGCTGCATTAACACTAAGGTGCATTTGAATTGGGGTGGGTAAATTAATGTTACTCTTATTATACATTATTTCTCTTTATCTTTTTTTTGGTAGATTTTAAAATATTAAGAGTTTAACCTATTTAAATGCATTTTTTTTAATTGAGGTAGGAAAGTATGGTAAAGACCAGAAAAAAAAAATTCACTCTTTATTAATAAATAATTTTTTTTTAGTTTTTTTATTTTTTCTGTAAATCACTTCTCTTCGTTTTATATATATATATATATATATATATATATATATATATATATATATATATATATATTAATAAGTTATAATTCAAATTTATCAATA
>CATIWM010723275.1:0-22500 GCA_949671775.1 Mallotus repandus
CATGGCCATGCTGAAGTGTATTGATAAAGAGTTATCATTCTCAGTCTACTTAGAATCAAGTCATAATATTATTGAACTGTATAAGGATGACATAAACTATGTCTTATGTTTAATTAAGATATCATGTGATAAAGGGACTACAATATACACTATAAATTAAGGTATGTCGGATTATCAACTTTCACATAACTTGGGTAGTCATAATGTCTTGTTAGAAGCCAATTATGATTTGTAGGCCTAAATAGAGATTTTAGGCTCATTGCCAACGTTATGTGAACCTACAGGGTCATACACTTAGAACAAGCCCAAAATGAATATGGGTTTACCAAGCTCAGTTAAACTCTATGGAAATAAATATACATATATATAAATTTATATATGTTTATTTATTTATTTAAGGTAATGGTTATCTTAAATAAATAGAAACTATATTTATGTTTTAGTATTTAAATCAAATTAGAATTAAAAGTGGCATATACCAAAAGGCGTTTTGGTAAGTGAAACCCTAATTGAGAAGTTTATAAATATATCATGTTCTCTAGGGTTTCAGATTGGTCTATCACTTCAGCCACCTAAAATTCGTTTTCTCTCCCTTTTGAGAAAACGAAACGGAGAGTTTCTTCATTCTTGTTTTTATGAGAAAATCAAGAAGGTGCTAGCACACAAAGATTTATTTTGAATCAAGGGCTGTTTGTGTGGATATTAGCAGAGGACACATCGTTTTGGAGACGTCTCAATCCGTTGAAAGAAAATGAAAAGCTCGAGGTAAGGTGTCACCGGTATGAATCTCCTCTCTTTCTTCTAGCACTCTTGCCTTTACTTGCGGTTGTGGTAAGATTTTGGAAACCCTAATTAAATCAGTTAATCAAATTACATGGATCCGGATTTAAGTTTGTGATAAAATTTTAAATTTCTGCTGTGTTTAGTATCACGAAACCTAACAACTTGTTCTAATGGAAAGAAAAAAAAGATGAAATATCTTCGCCAAACTTGTTCTCATGGCATTACATTATTATTATTTAAAAATAGTTGAATAATAGTCTCAAATTAAACTAATCTAATCTATCGGCTGATTAATGCAACAGTTAGATAATATATATTTTTTTAGTATCATATGCAATTTTGAATTTTCAGATACATATAATATTCATATAATATACTATATTTATGAGTTTGAGATACTATTTTTAATTTACAGATACTGTTTTGAGTTTCATATACTTATAAAATTCAAATAATATGCTATTTTAATTGTATCATATATAAATAATATTCAGAAAATATGTTGTTTTAAGCATCATTCTTAATATTTCTTAATAAATAATAAAAATAATTATTATTTTGACTAACGATTTTTTTCTGTATCTCCTAACAGTCATTTTAATGAAAATTTTTATTAATTTTGAGTATATTCAAAAAAATAAAAAAATAATAAAAATGATACTTAAAAATGAATTAGATAATTAAAAATCAGCTAATAAAAATGTGACTTTTCTTAAAAAAATAAACATAAAAATAAAAATGCGATTAAATGGCCACACAAGAAAAAATGAATTGATTAATTCTTTATTGGGTCCGTGAACAAAATATTCATTTTCAAAAATAAAACAAACAAACCAATAAGCAAAGTAGTTAAACTATTCAAGTTATAATTTTTAGGAATAAAGTCGATTTGGCCTTCAAATTTTTCGCAAAAGTTGGCCCAAAATGACCTTTTTTTTTGACAAATAATGGAGAGTATAATACACCTCATGATTAAACACTAAAAAAATTTAAAATGATTAAATAATAAAAATTAACAAAAAAAAAGGTTAAACAATAGAATTAACATTGAGAATAAAAAATGCTATGATCACTATTCTCATCTCTCTTTCTGCTTTTACTCTTCCAAAGCCACCGCCTCTGCCATCTCCACCACCTGTACCACCTCCAAGGCCACTACTCAGTACTCACTACCTTTGCCCAATAATACCACAATGCAATAATATCACCGCTTGTCGCAGCATTCACAGGCTAAGAATAAGTTCATCATCATCATTAACAATAAAATCATCATAGGCTAAGAAAATTATGTCACTTGTTTATTGAAATAGATACAATCCATAATTATAGCTCTAAACTGAGAAATGTCTTTTTCATTTGAATGAAAAGCATCGACCACCTCTTTGGCATCAAATTCAAACATAACTTATGGAAGCTTTAGATCCAAACGCATACAAATAGCTTCCTGGAGACCCACCGCCTCTACTTCACCAAGTGAGTTAAAACTGTAGCACACCTTCATCTTTCAATGGAACCATGCACCCAAATCATCATGAATAAGAATCCCAATCCCAAAACAGCTTTTATCTACTGATGTTGCAATATCTACATTACACTTATACCATCTAGAAGGAGGCAGTTGCCATTGCAGACATTGCTGAATAGTAGAAGAGCCTGACACAACAATTCCTTTTAATTCGAGCATCAATCCATGCTTGAAAGTATCGAAAAGCTTGGTATACCACCTGCTTTTATATGAGACAATTATAAGTTCAGAACTAGTCGTTTCTTTCGTTCTAGATTGCCCACAAAATAATAGCCATTCTTTGAATCATACTAGTAGCCAGTATCCAGACAATACAAAAGCCGTTGCTGCAAAGTTTCTCCATTGAGAAAAATTAAAACCCAACATGCGACCAACAATTTTTGGCAAAAAGAGTAGTCATAAAATAGATGCCAGAAATGTTAGACATCCTGACCACATAAAACACAGTTAAAAGGAGTATGAACACCTTTGTGAACCGAATTCGAAGCAAAAGATTAAGAAGCAGCGGCTAACCATATGTAGCAGCACCTCTCATTTTCTACACCAGGAGAAGTAATAATAAGCCAAGAGCCTTATGTTAGTGTAGCAACGATAGCAAAAAATGATTCATCAACTGAGTCACGGTGTGATGGATGTTTGAGTTGAAGTAGTCTCAAGAAATGCTCTGCTTGTTAAGTTGTTTGGTACTGTGGCAGAATATAGAGACGAGAACAACTTATTCTGGGTAAGCTTATTCCCATAATAATCCCTTCCTCTAGCTTCTTCTTCAATGGTTTCTTCTTCCTCTTTGCTTATTCCCATAATCATTGAAGAAAAAGCCACGACACCCCACGGAACGAAAAGTTCGAGCAGCAGATGGAAAGCACCCCATGACACTAAAATTTTCCATAAAAATGGAGCACTAAAATAATTAGTTACAAAGAATAAAAAAAATCCACCCAAATCAACAATCAACACCAAATTGTTCCTTCAGTTACCAAGATATATAATACATGCATAACACAAAACAAAAAATTCCACCCAAATCAAATCTACTACTGAATTTAGAAGTAGGTTGTAAATCCGGTTATAGAGACTGGAATGACCATCGGCGGGAGGTGTCCGCTTATGAATTTAGAAGTAGGAGGAAAATTGATTCTTGTGGTTGGCCTTACTATGGAATGTAAGAGATGAGATGGTTTCGGGTTTTAGAAACAACAAACTCAAGCAAAACAAAAAGAAGGAAAAAGGAAATTAGGAAAATGAAGTGAAGAACTGAAAATAAAGAAAAGAAAGATGAGTAAACACTTTTCCCATTTTTAATCAGTTATTTAGGCTTAATTATACTTATAATTCTTTTTTTTTTAATTATGGACATACCTTTTGAAGGATGTGTATTACACGCTCAATCAACTGTCAGAAAATGGGTTTAAATGGCACATTAAGTGCAAGTTTTGGATTAAATTGTCGAAAAAGGTCATTTTGGGCCAAATTGAACTTTCACAAAAAGTTTGAGGGCCAAATCGAACCTTATTCCTATTTTTTAAAGATTGGGCTGATTGAAATGGGCATTTTCAAATTCTAATCACAGGCTTCACATGAATTCAAATGGAAGAATTTGGTACATTTGTTTACTAAGAGCTATCACATGGAAAAATTATCAAATAAAAAGAGTGCATATGGGCCATAGGCACACTAGCTTCTCCACCGTACGACTAGAAGCCATTTCCTAAAAAAAATCAAAGATTTGAGTAATAGCCAGGGAGTGAAGAAGCAAGAAAGGCAGTCACCCAGTGGAGCTTATTCTCGATTTCAAGAGTGAGAGCATTGAGGTAACTATTAGCAGAGTTAGATTCCATTTTTGTTTCTTCTATTTCTAATGATGATTTGATCATCATTACATTATCATTTTCTTAAACCTTAATAGCATCGATCCAAAACCTAACCACCACCACCATCACTGCAATTTAAATTCATCATGCTCTGTAACAAAAAGAAGAAAAAGAGGAAAATGAGCGGAGCAGGAGGATTTGATCAAATCGAGAAGTTGCAACAGGCACAATATTATTGCCACTACTGTTTGGATCATTTAGCTTTTTTTAGAGTCAAATAATTCATTAATTTCATCATTGAGAAGTGTGATGGTAAAGTGAAAGAGGTAACGAGGCATAGGCAGTTAAAAGCCAAACTGGAAAAAGAGAAAGAAGAAGAATGGAAGCGATGGAAAAAAAAAAGGGACACACATGAAAGTTTATAGGAAAAAAGGACATGCGTGAAATATTTTAAAAAGAGGAGACATTTGATGTTCATGACACCTATTTTTTAGGTATTTTTGTAAAAAGTCCAATTTTCAATAGATCATTGTTTCTTGGAACTTGTTGAACTTTTTGCTTGAATTCACATAAATACACTTTTAAAAAATTATTTATAGTAATGAATTTAATCAAAATCAAACACAATAACTATTCTACTAATTTAAAATAATTGCATATAAATAATTCAATTTTTAAAAAAAAAATACTATTGTTATGGTGGTACTTATGTGTGTATATATATATATATATTTTTCATTATTTTATTAAAAAAATATAGAGTAAAAATTAAAAATGAGTAAAATACTTATAATTTTCATTTTATTAAAATTATTTAATTAATACAATATTTGAATTCTTAACTTAATTAGCTAGTAATTCACCCATCCTATAATTAAAAAAAAAAAAATCACCCATCCTATAAATTCATGACTTTTTTTCTATAAATTAATCTTCAAATAATATATAATTATATAAAAATATTCAAAATTTTATCAGAACTACAAATCAATTATACATAAATTATTATGCTAGTTTTTTTAATATTGTCTTACAATTAAAATCTTATTAGCTATAAACTAATCTACACAAAATCCGAGTAATAGTTTAGTTTTTAGGGATAAATATAATTTTGATTTCTGTATTTTTGCCTTTTGAGAAAATTAATTATGTAATTTTTTTGATATTTAAATACCCATTGTTTTATATATTTTACATTTTAGTATCTTTCTAACAAATATTGTTTATAGCATATGCTTTAATGTGAAAATAATATGTATTTTAAATATTAAAATCATATAATGATTGATATATCATTAAACTAACAACAATAAACTCTGAAAAATCAAGTTCAGACGTAATTTTTAATTTTATTATGAATGAAAAGAAATAATTTTTAAATAAATTTTACAATATTTTAAAAATAACTAATTAATTAGATTGATCATAAAATTTTTTTATATATATATATGATTATTCATGTTTTTTTATAATATAATGATGATATTAATTAAAAAATTATTAAAATATAAAAATATGTGAAACGCATCATATGTAAATGTTAAAAAAATTATATATATATATATATCATTATTTATGTTTTCTCATAAAATAATGATGATATTAATTAAAAAAATATTAAAGTATAGAAATATGTGAAACGCATCATATTTAAATGTTAAAAAAATTACAATACTGATTTTACCTAAAGACAAGGATCAATATCGTAATTATCACTAATTTTTTTTTGAAGAGAAAGTACAAATAAAATATTAAAAAATTATATTTTCAATTGGTTGCTCCTGCTCGATTTATCTGTCTGAAGCAGAGGCGACAAAAGAGGATATGGCGGTGAAATACCTGGCGTCCGCGTTTTCCTTTCATCCAACCAATGATCGAACCGTCCATTTCTCGGCAACATCTCCTGAATCCTCTCAAACTCAAATAACAAGAAGACGACTTGTATCTTTCTTATCAATCTCATCAGCAGCTTTAACTATATCAACCATTCCATTCTCTGCTGCTGCTGCTGCTTCTTCTTCTTCTTCTTCCTCGAGTAGTGAGTTCTTGGAGCTCCCAGATTCTGGTGGGGTTAAAGTTTTGGACCTTCGCATTGGTTCCGGCCAAGTCCCTGTTGACGGTGACCAGGTCTTCTCTCTCTCTCTCTTTCTCACAATATCTGATACTTAATATCTCTTGATTTTACTGGTTGAGATGAGCAAAAATTGTGCGATTGTTTAATATAAATCGTGCAATTTCATGTTTCTGGAATTTCAATGTAAAGGTTGGAATACATTACTATGGAAGATTGGCAGCAAAACAAGGATGGCGGTTTGACTCAACATATGATCACAAAGACAATTCTGGTGAACCAATTCCATTTGCATTCCTTGTTGGTTCTGGAAAAGCAAGTCCTGTTTTTATTACTTTATTTTTAATTCAATTCACTAAATTCCGAATATACGTAGATTAGTGAATGAGAAATAATATTATCAAAATCTGTGAAACGCAATTGAATAATATAATGTAAGTCGAAATGGAATTTTGGCCTAGAAACAAACGAGATGAATAATATAAGATAGTAAAGAAAAACTAAATTATTTGCAGGTCATTTCAGGGATTGAAGCGGCTGTTAAATCAATGAAAGTGGGTGGCATTCGTAGAGTCATTATTCCGCCATCGCAAGGATACCAGAACACAACCCAAGAACCGCTACCTCCTAATGTATGGATTTCTTCCTTCATTTCCCAATTATACCTTTATTTATGTTTTTCTTTTTTTGTTAGCGTTATGTTCTCGGATTATCCTATTTGAGGAGGCAATGCCATTATTTCTACATTTAGAACACCTACTTCCTTAACGATTCTACCTCTAGACCACCAGATATCCTAGTCAAAAACCTGATTTTTGTTCATTTCTGTACTATCACAGTTTCACTTGCATTCAAAGATCATGTGGTCAGTTATAAGATAGCATTCCTTGGTGAGAATTTATCAATTGGTACATTGTCTAACCACAGGTTAAATTAAAAAACTAATAAACAGTAAGGTATAAAACGGAGTAGGGGTGTAATCGAGTCGACACACTGCCAAGCTTGAGCTCGTCTCAATTTTTAAACTCGAAACTTGAGCTTGACTCGAACTCGATCGAGCTCGAGCTCTTTTTTTTTTGTAAAGTTTGAGCTCGATTCGATTAAATAATTCATATACTTGAATTCGACTCGACTCGATTAATTAAATAAAATTTTTAAATTTTTAAAAATATATATTTTAAAATATTCAAACACGACTGGAGTTCGTACTCGACTCGAATCGATATGATAATTTTATAATTATATTAAAACAAAGGGTAAAATAGTAAATATACACATGTTCGATTAGACTCTATTAAGCTTGAGAGCTTATCGAGCATATATTTAAGAGCTCGAACTCGATTTGATAGTCTATTTGAGTTGCTCGAGTTTGATTCGACAATTTTAAATTTTTTCTAAATCAATTTCGAGGAGTTTGTGAGTCGGTTTGATTTGGTTACACACCTAAAACGGAAATTGAGGATGAGGCCTACGGTGCTCTATCTTCTCTTTCCTCTAGCAAGGTTAATTGAAGAATGGGGAGCCTTTTAAACTGACTTTGAAGTTTCTAAGACTTACTATAATTAGAAAATATATTGGCGTGACAATTATAATAACAAGAAGAAATTTTATACATGTATAAGTAACAATAAATTAAAGAAAGGAAGAGACAAGACTTTTATGTAAATTGCTTTATTAGATGTGACAAGCTTTTAAATTTTTGCACTTAGTAAATAGTGAAAGGATTTTTGTTTGGAGTAAAGAATTTTGTTAGTTTAATATTTCTTTTGTTGTTTGGAAAAATTATTTTCTATTTCTCTAATTTTCTATATGTTTTTTTAGGATAATGACACTGTAAATCTTAAAAGTTTTCAATTGTTACAATTAAGTTTTACAAGTTTTTTTATGGGATAAATATAAAAAGCACTTTGTGGTTTAGCGCTTTTTCACTTATGATTCTGTGCTATTTTTCACGACACTTCAGTACCCTATGATATTTGTCATTAGCAAATCTAAGCCAAATTTACTAACATCGTTAACTATGATGACAAGGATGTTGATATGCTAATGTGGATGTTAATGTGCCTACATGGATGTCGATGTTAGCATCCACATCATCACAATTAATGGTATTAATGAATTTGACTTAAATTTGCTAATGACAAATATCATAGGGTACTAAAGCGTAACAAAAAATATCATAGGGCCATAAGTGAAAAAGCGTTAAACCATGTAGTACTTTTTTGTACTTATCCTTTTTTTATTTGTGTTATATCCATTTCACGTAATATGAGGTACACGGTTAGTGTCTCATCCCATTTCACATAGTTCAAGATAAATACTAGTACTTACTCCTTATCCCTCTTTATATCATCTTTAATAAAATTAAATAAATATTATATTATACTTAGTGTGTGTACTTATTTGTAAAGTAAAGTTCACAATTTGAAACATCAGCAAAGATAAAATTAATAACAATTTAATATGTAATTTACAAAACACATCCATAAGAGTTATAAGCTTAAAATATATAAAATTATGGTCACCAAATGAGTGTAGTACTACGAGATTGTTAGGCCAACTTTATATAGTATATCTATATAATTTTTTAAGATTAAGGGTCCACTATAAAGCCCTCATATCGAAAATAGAGTAAAATGAGTACAAAAATACTCAATGAATAAATCTTACAAGCAGAACACATTTTCGTTAAACCAAACACAATAAATTCTTCAAATTAGAAACTAGAACATTAAAAAATCAATTTATAATTCACTTGAAAGATCAAGTCAATTCTTGCTTTCAAATCATAATACATGATCTTTTAATGCATCAATACAACTTCCCTTTTTATTAACCAATGTTCTTTTAATGCATCAACACAACTTCCCTTTTGTTAACCAAACATGCAATAAGCATTACAAATCGGTAATAACATTCATGTCATCATGAACTCACTCCAGGCATGGTTAATCCTTCAACTACACTAGTCTAGTACAACCCTTTTCCCTTTACTGACCTATGATCAAGTGCCTTACACAATAATAACTATCACAATCTCAAATGTGCATATAACTCCTCAGTGCATCTCATCATAATCTCATATAAGCACATAACAACACAACACATCCACATATCTCATATAAGATGGTATTACATTAAATCAAATACTATTTTTATCAAATAATCCGTCAAAATATTGCTAATACATTGAAGTTCAACAAAGCATTCAAAACTCATCCATTTCTTATCATACTTTAAGAAATGGAACCAAATTGAATTTAAACTCAATTAGATCATCAATTAGCTAAGATATCAAAGCATATTACATAACCAAGCATAGTGTGGAATCATATTGAACTAGTTAACTTAAAACTATTGTTGTTTCAAAGCTTCAATCTTGAAGCAATAATTTAAATCATAACAAAGCTAATTGAAAACAATTCAAACATCCATTCAAATTCATAAAATAATATTCAAAAGCCCATTTATTATTGCTTGAAACAAAATTAAAGGACTTGAACATCTACCCATTAAAACTAGCCTTAGTTGCACACAAGTAACTCCACAAAGTATATGCCTTCAACTTACAAGTCTCATGCCTTTTTCAGCATATAATTTACACAATTTCATTTGTAATTGATATGAATTATAAGAAACGAATGGATTAAAAGGAGCATTTTAAAGACTATTCATATGAAGCTAAGTCAAAATTTGATGGACCTTATTTGAATAATGAAGAAAATACTTTGAATAATGATTTGAAGCTACTTCAAGGCCGAATAATTAGGTCGTGTGTAAAGAAATTTAAAGAGGCTTTACAAGGCTTTATGAAGACTATTTGGATTAATCATGCACATGAAGATCTAAAACGTTTTGAAGGCTTTTAGGGAAATCAAATTCGTGATAAATGGGCTTTATTCAACATACTTGAAGTCCATATCCATAATGAATGTGGATAGGCTTATTTAAGGCTTATATACTTAATCTGGCCCAAATCATTTTTGAGCCTTAATCTTTGATTAGAATTCATTTTAATAGACTTTAGTTAGTATTTATATTTGTTTTTAGGCCTTAATCCATGTTAAATTCGGCCTAAGTCAGTTAGAATAAGTTTGTTTTAGTTTTAGTTACTTATTTCCTACTTTGAGAGGGAAACCTTAGCAAGTTAGGAATATTTAGCCTAAGTTACTTCTTTAACATTATAAAGGGAGTTTTATGTACATTATTTGATAAGTTTTATTCAGAATATTTTAGTCAAATTCAACCTAAAGCAAATTTGCTTGTTTTCTCATGTTCTTGAAAGAATACAACCCGAATTTATCAAAGGAGTTTATCAAACTTTTATGGCGTTCAAAATTGAAGTTTAAGTTGTTTAAACAAGCTTGATTTCAATCCTTTTGATTATCATCTTGTTTTTTAGAATCTTTGTCAAATTTGCTTTGTATTGAGTGGTTTTTATTAAAGTGAATCACGACGTTAGATTCTGTGAGTTTGTTTGAAGATCATTCACAATAGTTTGCTATCAGAGCCTTGGCTTTAAGAATCAGGTTACATATCCTTATTTATTTAATTCATATGTTCATTCATGTGCTCACTTCTTCTATGCCTTTTCATTTGTCTGTTCATCATCATTTTTTTCAATTCAAAAAAAAAAAATCTTGAATTAGCATTCGACCATTACAAAAACCAAAATAAAAGAAAAGAAAGATTATCATCTTGTTTCTTAGAATCTTTGGCGATTTTGCTTTGTATTGAGTGGTTTTTATCAAAGTGAATCACGGCGTTACATTCTGTGAGTTTGTTTGAAGATCATTCATAATAGTTTGTTATCAAAGCTTTGTCTCTAAGAATCAGGTTACATATCACTATTTGTTTAATTCGTATGTTCATTCATGTGCTCACTTCTTTTATGCCTTTTCATTCGTTTGTTCATCATCATTTTTTTCAATTCAATCATTCATTTTATTTATCATCATCTAGTTCGTTATCTTTCAATACAACCATTCATTTTGTATTCTTTTATCACTTTTGAATTCATTTTTTAAAATCTTGCATTAGCATTCAACCATTACAAAAACAAAAAATAAAAACAAAAATAAAAGAAAAGAAAGATTATCATCTTGTTTCTTAGAATCTTTGGCAATTTTGCTTTGTATTGAGTGATTTTTATCAAAGTGAATCACGATGTTACATTTTGTGAGTTTGTTTGAAGATCATTCATAGCAGTTTGCTATCAGAGCTTTAGCTCTAAGAATCAGGTTACATATCCCTATTTGTTTAATTTATTTTTTCATTCATGTGCTCACTTCTTCTATGCCTTTTGATTCGTTTGTTCATCATCATTTTTTTCAATTCAGTCATTCGTTTTGTTTATCATCATATAGTTCGTTATCTTTTAATACAACCATTCATTTTGTATTCTTTGTCATTTTTGAATTCATTTTTTTTAAATCTTGCATTAGCATTTGACCATTACAAAAACAAAAATAAAAGAAAAGAAAGAACAAGAAAAGAAAAGAAAAAGAAAGAGGAATGTGGTCATTTTTTCAAGATAATCTTTAAAATCTTTAATGTTCTTGCATATCTTGTTGGATTATATTCTTAATGAAATTCATTTGTTTCATGATTTTCTTGATCAAACTCATTGGCTTTTTGAATCATTTTTTAGTTCTTTGATTAAAGCTTGATTCAAGATCGTAAGTCTTGAATTTTGAAGACAAAATTTCAAATTTCTTGGTTCTTTAGG
This sequence comes from Mallotus repandus, assembly GCA_949671775.1. Classification (NCBI taxonomy): domain Eukaryota; kingdom Viridiplantae; phylum Streptophyta; class Magnoliopsida; order Malpighiales; family Euphorbiaceae; genus Mallotus; species Mallotus repandus. Next base: position 11,919 of record CATIWM010723275.1, read on the forward strand.
TATAAATTCAAATTTTCCTGGTTTAATAAGGATATCTTTGTGAATAAGATCAAATCTTGAATAGGTTCTATCCTAATTTTGTTAGATTTAATCATATATTATTATGTTATAATCCTTATCTTATCTTAAAGGGATTGGAAATCTCCTTTTCTTTATCTATTAGGGTTGAAATTTGTCTTTGATTTGTACCCTCCCATCTTTCCTATTTGTGGACTCTTTTTAATTAGAATACTCTTATTCTTTTTCTCTAGAAACTACTTAGATTTTAATTTTGAATTTTTGCAAGGGAATTAATTCTTTGTGTTTTTTGGTTTGATTTAATTAAGAACACCAAGGGAACAAGCTGAGAGGTGTGAGGAAAAACCTTGTGTGATCAAATTAAATGGAGTGAAACACGAGAGATCCCCCCTCATCTTTGAGAGAAAACACATGAGCGAGTGTTGTGAGGATCTTTTATTTTGTTTTATTTGTTCTAACCTTTAATCATAACTAGAGTTGTAAACGAGTCGAGTTGCTTGTTTTTGTTCAGCTCGATAAAAGCTTGTTCGAGCTCGTATATTGAAGCTCGTTTAATAAACAAGTTGAGTTCAAACTATATAAAGCTCGGCTTGTAAAGCTCGCGAACAAGCTTGAATAAAAGCTCGCGAGCCAACTTATAATTTTTATGTTTAATAATTTGATTTTAAATATATAATATATAAATTCTTATATTAAAAAATATTTTAGAAAAAATATTATTAGAATAAAATCATAATTTTTATTAAATATATTATAATTTATTTTCAATTTTTAATGTATAATTTTAATTTATAGTTTGCATTTTTAAAATTTCTATAGGCTTGTTTAGCCTAAAAAACAACTCGTGAACACGAAGTGGCATAGTGAGTTCGGCTTGATTATAAACAAACTAAGCCTGAGCTAGCCAAAGTTCCGCTCAGCTCGGCTTGTTTACACCCTTAATTGCAACTGTGTCTAATATAAATGGAGAAAGTGGAAGTCCAACTTCAATGACTAATACCCTATAAGCTCAAGAATTTAAAAGATTTCAATGAGCTATTATGGAGATTAATGATCGATTACAAAAACTAAGTACAAATATGGAAGTCTAGAACATCAAACACCACCTTTTGAAAGGCGAAATCGACAACTTAGAGAGAGAAAGGTAGAAATGCAAACTACAACAGATGGTCAAGAGGAAACTGAAGATAGTGATAGTGACATTCCTACTTTAGAAGATTGTAGTGATGATGATTTAGAGACGCCATAAAGTGGTAGAGTTTTGGACACAAGGCGAGCTTTAAGTGCATAAATTGTGGAAGATAAGGCACAACAATAATAAGATAATTTGTTTCATACTGGTTGTTTAGTAATAGAGGTAGTTCATTGATATAGCTAGTGCAATTATGGTGGAGAAGTTAGGGTTGACTACTATTCCACATCCACATCCACATCCTTACAAATTACAGTGGATTTATAATAGTGGTAAAGTAAAGGTTGATAGACAAGTAATTGTTTCATTCACCATTAGAAAGTATTATAATGAAGTACTATGCGATGTTATACCTATGCATGTGGGCCATATACTATTTAGGAGACCAAGACAATTTGATAGAAGAGTAATGCATGATGGGTTTCTAAATTGCTATTCATTCATGAAGGATGGTCGCAAGGTTACTTTAACTCCATTATCATCTAAAGACATTTATAAAGACCATTGTAAGATGGAGAGAGATAGAAAAGAGAGGGAAGATGCTCAAAAACAAAAGAGAAAAGTGATTGAGAGTGAAAGTGGTAAAATAAAGAGTGAAATTTTAAAGGAAAAGAGTTTAGTGTGCACAATAAAGAGAAAAATAACAAGAGTTTGAGTTCGACATGCTTTCTATGCAAATTAACATTTATTTATGCTTTTTTACAAAGAGGCTTATTTAAACATTAATGAACTAAACCTTACTTTGCTTAGTGAATTTGTTTCTCTTTTACAATAATTTAAAGATGTTGTGCTTGAGGAGATGTCAAGTGGTTTACCACCTATTAAAGGAATTTAACATTAAGCCAATTTCATCCTTGGAGCAACCATTCCAAATCGACTAGCCTATAGAAGTAACCTCGAAAAGACTATAGGGCTACAACATCTAGTGAAGGAGTTACTTTCAAAAGGCTATATTCATGAAATTTTAAGTCCATGTGTAGTTCCTGTGATTTTATTACCTAAGAAGGATGGTTCATGGAGAATATGTGTTGATTGCCTTGCAATTAACCAAATCACCATAAAGTATCCACATCCCATACTTAGATTAGATGATATGTTAGATGAATTTCATAGTCCATGCATATTTACCAAAATTGATTTGCATAATGGTTATCATCAAATTGTATGAAAGTAGGTGATGTGTGGAAAATTGCTTTTAAAACTCAATATAGTTTATTTGAGTGGTTAGTGATGCCTTTTGGCTTAACAAATGCACCGAGGACATTTATGACATTAATGAACCATGTTTTACATTTATGACATGTTTTGCTTAATGCGGCTTCTAAAGGTTCTAACTTTCAGGCCCGATTGAACTGCGGGGCCTATAATATATCAAAATGAAGCTGACTTAGAGGCTATAGCCACCCACTTAATGAATAAGTTAAGAAGAATATTGCATTTGTTTGGGATGATGCGCAAGAGTATGCTTTTAATGTGCTTAAAGATAAATGCTCCATTACTTGCTTTGCCTAACTTTGAATTGACCTTTGAGATTAAGTATGATGCTAGTGAGATTGGAATTAGAGCCGTTTTAATGCTAAATCAAAGACCAATTTCATATTTTAGTGAAAAATTAAGTGAAGCACCAGTGAAGTTCATACTTATGATAAAGAGTTATATGCCTTAGTTTGTACTTTACAAGCTTAGCAACATTATTTGTCGCCTAAGAAGTTCATTATTCATACTGATCATGAAAGTTTGAAGCATTTGAAAGGGCAAGATAAGGTAAATTATAGACATGATAAGTCCATAGAGTTTATAGAGACTTTTCCTTATATTACTAAGTATAAGAAAGCTAAAGAGAACATTATAGTTGATGCATTATCTAAGAGGTATACTTTACTTAATAATCTTCATTCTAGGTTTTTAGGATTTGAATTTGTTAAGGAATTGTATGCTAATGATCATAATTTTGTTAGAATTTTTCAAGCATGTGCAAATGGTTCTAAGTTTTATAATGTTTATGTTTTTTATGGATACTTGTTTAGGAAAACTTGATTGTGCATTCCTATGTGTTCATTACATGTTTTATTAGTTAAAGAAGCTCATGGTGGAGGTTTAATGGGACACTTTGGAGTAGAAAAGACTTATGATGTATTATTTACATTTTTATTGGCCACGCATGAAGCATGATATGCATAAAGTATGATATGCATAGCATGTGGGAAAGCTAAATTTAAATGCCATCCATGTGGTTTATATACTCTTTTACCTATTCTGAGTGCACCTTGCATTGATATATCTATGGATTTTGCTCTTGATTGACCTAGAACTAGGAAGGGTTGAGATGGTATATTTGTAGTACTAGATCATTTTAGTTAGATGGCTCAATTTATCCCATGTCATAAAACTAATGATGCTTTACATATAGTTGATTTTTTCTTTAAGGAAGTTGTGTGTTTGATGGTATTCCTAGAACAATTGTTAGTGATCATGATGTAAAGTTTTTAAGTCATTTTTGGCGTGTGTTATAGGGTTAATTATGGATTGAATTGTTGTTTTCCACTGCTTGTCATCCATAAACTGATGGATAAGCTGAAGTAGTGGATAGAACTTTGGTTTCTTTGCTTCATTCTATTATTCAAATGAATCTTAAATCATGGAAGGATTGTTTACCATTCATAGAGTTTGCATATAATAGGGCAATTCAAAGTGTTACTAATTACTTACCATTTGAAATTGTTTATGATTTTAATCCACTAGCGCTTATGGATTTATGTCCTTTACCTATTTCTAAGCTTGTGAATGTAGATGGTGAATCCAAAACATATTATATGAAATAACCACATCAATAAGAGAAAGATCGAATTGAAAAGAAAAATTCCTAAGTGATTGAGCACATGAAAAAGGGCAAACAAAAGTTGTATTCCAACCTGGTGATTGTGTTAGGTGCATTTTCACAAAGAAAGGTTTCCAAACTAAAGGAAATCTAAGCTATATGCACTTGTAGATGGACCTTTTCAAGTCATTGAGTGCATTAATGAGAATGCCTATCATTTAGACTTACCTAGGGATTATAATGTTAGTGCTAATTTTAATGTGGCTAATCTAAGTCTATTATAGGTAATGACTTTGGTTCAAGGACGAATCCTTATGAGGAAGGGGAAATGATATGAATCGTGTGGAATTAATGGATTAAAAGAAGCATTCTTAAGGCTATTCGCACGGAGCTAAGTCAAAGTTTGATGGACTTTGTTTGAATTATAAAGACAATACTTTGAATGATGAAGCTACATCAAGGCCCAATAATTAGATCATGTGCAAAGAAGTTTAAAGAGGCTTTACAAGGCTTTATGAAGACTATTTGGGTTAATCATGCGCATGAAAATGCAAAACATTTTGAAGGCTTTTGGGGAAGTCAAATTCATGATAAATGTGCTTTTTTCAACATACTTGAAGTCCAAGTCCATAATGAATGTGGATAGGCTTGTTTAAGGCTTATATGCTTAATTTGGGCCATATAATGTTTGAGCCTTAATCTTTGATTTGATTTTATTTTAATAGACTTTAATTAGTATTTATATTTGTTTTTAGGCCTTAATCCAGGTTAAATTCAGCCTAAGTCAGTTATGATAAGTTTGTTTTAGTTTTAGTTACTTATTTCCTACCTTGAAAAGGAAACCTTAGTTAGTGAGGAATCTTTAGCTTAAGTTACTTCCTTAGCATTATAAAAGGGAATTTTATGTACATTATTTGATAACTTTTATTCAGAATATTTTAGTCAAATTTGACTTAAAGCAAAATTGCTTATTTTCTTATGTTCTTGAAAGAATACAACTCGAACTTATCAAAGGAGTTGATCAAATCTTTGTGACATTCAAAATTGAAGTTTGAGTCATTTAAATATGCTTGATTTAAATCTTCGATCATTAACTTGTTTCTTACAGTCATGGGCAATTTTGCTAAGTATTGAGTGGTTTTCATCAAAGTATATCACGATGTTATATTCAATGTGTTTGTTTGAAGATCATTCTTAACAATTATTCATCAAAATAATGAACTTGCATACTGTCCCAATCATGCAACCCCCAAATGATATGCAAACTAGGTAATTAAACTCAATTCAACAAATATAGCTTAATTATTCTAAAGGGATAAATTTTAGAGCTAACTTTGAAAAGCTGCTGGAAATAATAGGAAAGGAATTTTGAGCTCAAATTTTATACTCTCTCAAATATATGAGTACAAGCTATGAAAATTTTGCCTCCATTGGATAACCATAAAAAGAGTTATAAAGGGATGAATACAACAAGCTTAAAGAAATTAATAGATCGAGCAATAAAATGTTTACTCTTATTAAATTAATTTGGAGAATGAATCAGTTTGAGCTCCAGAAGACAAAGTTTTTGAGAACTCTTTGAAGTTTTCTTATCGTTAAAGAAAAAATAATTTGAAGTTTTTTAGCTCAATACATAATTGAAATACTGAGACTAAAAATTAAGGATATCAAAACTGAAAATTGCTGCTTACAATCCATAACTCAAATCAATAGAAATGCTTAAAATATTTATCGATTGAATCTCTAGAGCCTTTAGAAATGAAGATTATGGCTTGGGGATTGTTTTAAATCTTAAACTTTTATTTGTAAAACCACCCTAAACTTGAAGATTGAGTAGCTCTTTCTAATTCTCCCCTTTTCTTTCCTAAGCCAATGTATGTATGTTTGTTGGTTTTAAACATATATCCATATATGTAGCGAACCATGACCAAGGAATGTTTCCAGACTTTAACTAGGGTATGAAAAAGTGTAAACACCCTCTTCAACCCTTAATGAAATGGTTTTGTTGCCTATTAATCCATAAGCTTTAAATTGATCATTTTGAGCCATTGATTCATTTCAATTGTGTCCCTTTACAATAATATCTAGATGTACTCATTCCTATTTTAATTTAATCAAGATACTTTATGCAAATGCAATGCATGACAAATGAATATTCACTTAGTGTATGAATGTAACAATTCTCCACCTTAGGATTTTTGTCCCCAAAATTTAGTTGAATAGGTAAGGGTATTGGTTTCTCATATCCTCCTCTTATTCCCAAGTGTCTTCTTTATTCTTATGATGTTTCTATAAGACTTTCACAAAAGGAATAGTCTTGTTTCTTAGCTCTTTAACTTCTTTAGCTAGAATAACTACTAGTTCTTCCTTATAAGACAAATTATCTTTTAGTTCCAACTCAATCACCTTATAGGGACCAATGTGCCTTGGGCTCAGTTTCCCTCTTTTACCAAACCATAATACTCCTTTCTAAGGTGAAATCTTTAGAAAAACCTTATTACCCATGTCATACTCAATTGGTTCTCTCCTTAAGTCTACATAACTCTTTTACCTATCTTGAGCTTCTTTTAGTTGATCTTGTAGCAACTGAATATTCTCTGTTATCATTTGGACAATTTCGAAACCAGTGGCCTTTCCCTAACTTCATCCCAACAAACTAGAGTTCTACATTTAATACCATATAGGACTTCATAAGGTGTCATCCTTAATATAAAGTGAAAACTATTGTAGGCAAATTACATCAATGACATATATTTATTCCAGCTACCCTAAAATTCTATCATATAGGTCTAAAACATGTCTTCTAATAACTGAATTGTCATATCTGATTAGTTGCTAATTTGGGGTGAAAAGCTATACTGAACTTCAGCTTAGTACCCAAAGTATGTCGCCAACTCGACCAAAACCTGGATATAAATCTTGGATCCTTATTGGATATAATGGAAAATGAGACACTGTGCAATCTAACCACCTCTTTGATGTAGATCTTAGCTAGCTTCTCCAATGAGTAATTCACCTTTATAGGTAAAAAGTGAATTGGTTTAGTCAGTTGATCAATAATCACCCAAATTACATTATACCCTTGCTGAGTTCTAAAAAAACCAAGCGCAAAATCCATTGTGACATGCTCTTCCATTTAAGAATGAGAAGATATTGTAATGCTCCTACTGGATGTTAATATTTTGTTTTAACCTATTGACAAATCGAACATATGCTCACAAACTTTGTAATATCCTTCTTAATCCTTAACTACCAATAATTGTCCTTTAATATGCAATACATTTTAGTGCTTCCTCGGATGCATAATATATGTTAAATTGAGTTCTTCTTCCATTATCTCCTTCTTCAAAACTTCAATATTAGTTGCATAGAGTCTATCTACATATAATAATTTACCATCTTCTGAAATAACAAAGTTTGCTCTTTGACCTTGCTGGGCTTGCTCCATGATCCTTACTAATTAATAATCTTGGCTTTGTGCCTCCTTAACTTTATCAATAAACAATGGTGAGACCCTCAAAGTAGTAAGCAATGCTCCATTCTCACCTTGAGTTAATTCCATATTAAGTCCCTTTAATTCAAGCAATAATAGAATCTTCATAGTACGAATGGTAGCAGCAGCTATTGCAGTAGTAGTATTTAATATCAACAGTAGTAGAGTAGTAATAGTAGTAAGTAGCAGTAGTAGAATAGTAGTGGCAATGATGATAGTGGCAATATCGATGGTAGTAGTAGCAATAGTAGGAGAAGTAGTTGTAGTAGTAGGAGTGACAATTAATCGTAGTAGCTATAGTGTCTATGCATTATCATATTTTTAAATTCACTGGCAGCGACAATAATTCATATATGAATTATCATATTTCTAAATTCAGTAACTCATATATATAGCTGTAACAGTAGTGGTAACTCATATATATATATATATATATATATATATATATAAATTAATTCATATATGTCTCATTAGCATTTATGGATGATGAACTCATGTGTGTTATATGTTTATATAACTCTTTTAAATAACAAATATAAAAATCATATAAATTGTTGGCTTTTGGGCGGTGGTAACCTAGGCCCCCAAACGGCTAGACCCCAATCTTTTAGCGCAAAAGTTACAGCTTCGCTTATGTCCAACCACTTTCTTCGTTTATTTACAACCATTGTTTTTGTATAATTCAAAGTATTAATCTCTATTTGATTCCTTTAGATTCCACATATATATGTTTTTGAATAATTATATCTCATGGTTTGAAAACTTAATTGACCACAAGATAAATGAGTAACACAAGAAGTAAAATATAAAGAAAAAAAAACAACAAAACTTACAAATAGCTCCTAACAAATTTAAAATGAACAATAATTTCAAAAATTCATACCTTAATATGTGTTACTTGGTTGTGTTGTTAGTCATATTTTCTTTCTCGCAAAAAAAAAAAATATATATATATATATATATAATTTCGCTTTTAGGTTATTAGAAAAATATTGGTGTGAGAATTAGAATAACAACAAATATACTTTCCTAAAAAAATTTTTATATTATAAGCTTCAAACACAATTAAGAATTACTTTCCTAAAAGTGAAATTTACTTTCTCATTCTTGAATTCTGTTACGAAATTTTTATGAAAATTGCTTCAATGTATATGACAAAATTTTCAAATTTTTGCATTTAATAAAATAGTAAACAAAATTCTTATTTGGATAGAGAATTTTGTTGGTTTGATCGTTCTATATTATTTGCGAAAATTATTTTTTGTTTCTCCAAATTTCTATATGCGTTTTACTACGTATATCTCAATATCTATTTATACTATAACTATCAAAATCCAACATATACATACTACAAAAGTAGTTATATTTTTAAGTCCCAAAAATAATTACTATGACATCTGTGAGTTTTGACTTGTTACACTACTATGTCCTTGTGTTTTCAATAATTAATTTAAAAAACTATTACATGTTTATCGTTTAATTTACCGTTAAATGAACTAATTTGAAAAAATAAAAGTTCTATTTGGTCCCTAAACTTATAATATAATTTGAATTCATTCAATTTTTTTATTAAATTAGTGTAAATTTTTTAATTTATTATGTTTCTAGTGCAATAATAGTTATAATATCTAAATTACAACATATTGGTTTAGAATTATCATTACTCCATTATGACTATGTAATCAATATTATATTAACTAGAATTTATCATATTGACATAGATTCAATTATAAAATCTCATTAAAATTATTTTTGTGAATATGTATGTATATATATGTATACACACACATTGTTTACAAATTATTTGAGAATTATAGCTACCAAATCTCATTAAAAAAAATTGGGATAAGTACAATTTTGATTCATGTGTTTTTGCTTTTTGGCAAAATCAGTCATTTAGTTTTTGTTTTTGGCATTTAACTATCATATGTTTTATATTTTGTACCCTTCTAACAAATATTGTTTAAAATATATGCTTTAATGTAAAAATAATATGCATTTTCAATGCTAAAAATCATATAGTGAGTAATATATTATTCAACTAACTACAATAAACTTACAAAAAAAATAAAATTTAGATGTATTTTTAATTTAATTATGAATAAAAAGAGTTGATTTTTTAAAATAAATTTACAATATTTTTAAAAATAACCAATTGGTCAGATTGATCGTAAATCATATATAGAATAAATTTATCATTGAAATTTAATATTATATTAATGTTTTCTCATAAAATAATGACGATATTAGTTAGAAGGGTACTAAAATATAAAAACATGTAAAACACATGTACTTAAATATCAAAAAAAAATTACAAGATTGATTTTGCCAAAAGTCAAAACCACAAAGATCCAAATTGTACTTATCCCTAAAAAAATTATTTCAACATAGCAAGCCTCATTTAGGGTGCAATACCAATCATAAAAATTGAATTCATATTTATGGTAAATCTTAATTGATGGATTTCAATTACATAAATAGCATCGACATGATGCCAATTATGAAATTAAGTATATGCCAATATGATAAATTATAATCAATGTAATACCAATTGTATAAATTGTATTAACATGATAACAATTAGTAAAATTGAGTCCAAATCAATATGATAACCTTAATTAATATAGTATTGATTACATATTTCTATTTGGAGTTGTGTTAATTTTAAATCGATATATTTTGAATTTATTTTAATGTTAAAAATAAAAATATATTATTGTAATAAAAACACAATAAGTTTTATTAATTTAATAGATGAATTGGATGAATTTAAAGCTATATTATGAATTTAGAGATCCATTTAATTGTAATTATTGAAAAAACATGGTAAATTAAACTGTAGGGATGTAATTTAGGGATCCATTTAATAGAACTTTTAGTTTTTTCAAATTGGTCCATTTAATGGTAAAACAATAGGAATGTAATAATTTAACAAAGCAAAGCCTTAGGGATGGAGCCTTAGTAATTATTGAAAAGACATGAACCTAGAAGTATAATAAGTGAAACCTCATGGATGTTATAATAATTAATTCTATATATACTAATGGGATAAGTACAATTT
>CATIWM010723275.1:27500-35807 GCA_949671775.1 Mallotus repandus
AAGTTGTATAGGACTTGAAAGTTGTATAGGACTTGAAAGTTGTATAGATACACTAACATTGACATTACCTTTGAGGAAAAAATGTAGCATCAATTTGAGACCTGAGGCTATCATTCAAAATAGTACAATGCTTCAATTACATATACAATTTCTATATTATGTATATATACTCTAATTCTGTTATAAAGTTACTAAATAATTGATAATTTTAATTCATGTATTTTATTTCTCTTTATAGATGTATAGACAAGCGAAAAAGTTATGCATATATCTTGCAAGAACTGTTTGTTTAGATATATGTTAAATTTTTTGGATACAAAAATGTTCTTTTGGATATATGTTAGGCTTTTTGCATACAAATATATTCCTTTTTGGATTAATTATTAGACATTTTGTTGTTTGGATTATAAATATTATTTTGTAAACTCAAATATTTGAGTATTGTAAGTCATCTTTAAAGTTTAATAGATCAAAATATATTCAAGTATGCATCTTTATTGTAACTATTATAAGTGTAAATATTTATATTTTTGTTATATTATATGTTCATTATTTTGTTATTTATTTATATTATATGTATTTGTGATGAATAAAAATAAATTGTAAAAAAATAAAAAATAATGGCCATAAAGTAGTCACATTCAGTAATTTAATATAACAAATTTAAAAAATTGCAATAAAATTTTAATTTTTTAGCTACCAATTTGATGGTCACAAATGGTAATAATATATAATATATTTATGTATTTTTAATGGTTGTATTATTGTCCAATTGTAAAATCAAGATTGGCTGTAAATAGTAAATTTTCTCACATGTGCTTTTCCATTAACGATCGATATACAGTTGCAATTACTTGATAAAAATAATCGCCACTGTTATTAGCAACCACAATATGACCTTTGCAAAAAATATGTGGCCGCTTAGTTTTCTAGATCGCAAAACACTTTTTATGGCGAAGCCAATAATGACCTTATACGATTGACATTTGTCAGTTGCAAATTGTCTTTAGCAACCTATTTTCACATTTTTGCGGTCATAATTTCCTTCCCTTAGTAATCATTTTTCTTGTAGTGAACACTATTTTGAACCCAAAGCTTAAGTGGTCTTGGTTGGTTGTTTTCAAAATAATCCAATGGCAATAATTGTAAATGCAATCTCCTATAGCAACATACATTACTTGTATGTCCTAGAGTCATGCAATAGAAACATCTTATATTTGCAAACCTATTGGATTTAGAGTTACAAGAGTGAGTTACATTTGTATAATGCACATGGTTTCTTTTTAGCACATTTCTTCGATATTGTGCATGTGAATGTAGTGTGTATCTCTTAAAAGGCCTAAGTGACCTAAAAGATGCATGAGCCATACATTCATAAGAGTGAGTAATTTTATGAAAAGACATGCTTTGGTGTATATAAATGTATATTTAGGTTGAGCTCTTTTGCTTGAGCCTTAGGTGAATGAATCTTTTTAGACTTAATATTGGCTCTTGGTGATTAAGACTTTTTAGCTTTAGAAGCTTGACTCTTATCACCTTTATTAGATGGTAGAGAAGAGGAGTCTTTAGCTCTGATAAATATGATGTGAGTTGAAGATGAGGAGGAGGCTCCATGTGAGTATTCTAAACCATTAGAAAATTTTGAATTCTTTTATTTGTAAAGCTTTTTCTTTGAAAGTAAATTATTACACTTAAGCATGAGTTTTCTCACAGTAAAGCTCTCGTCATCATCATAATCATTATTTAAAGCTATCATAATCATAAGAAGAATAATGGGAAGTAGAAGGTACTTTATTGTTGTCCTTAAACTCCATAAAGCAAAGGTTAAGCACTTCTTGTTGATCCTCTTCCTTTTCTGAATCGAAAGAATCATCCCATGTAGCTTTGAAGGCTTTCTTATTATCCTTTGCTCCTTTGTTATTGAACTTTAACTTAGGGTGCTCACTTCTTATATGTCTCAGTTTCTTGGACTCATAGAAAGTTACCTCTTTGTTCTTTCTTGCTTTATTCTTCTTATCATCTCATTGTCTTAAAAAATTCTTTCTTCTCAAGAGCTTCTTTAAGTTCTAGTGAGCATGGTAATCTCATTATAATCTTCACTTGAGTCCATAAGACTCGCTTTATCATTATCTTCTTAAAAAGCCTTGAGAGTTATTCCCTTCTCCTTTGTTATTTTTCTTTTTTTTTTTCTTATCCTCTTTTTACTTCAAAGTGAGCTTATGTGTAAGAAGCTTTTCAATTAGAATGTTGATGGAGAGCTTTGTTAGATCATGAGCTTTTTTAATGGAGGTGACTCTAGGCTCCTAATCCTTCTTAGGTAGGATTCTTGGAATCTTAGTTTTCACCTCCTTTTTTGTGTAGTTCTTCCCAAGCTTCTTGAGTGTTGTGAGGAGAGCATTTAATCGGTTGGTCATCTCGCCGATAGACTGTTATGGTTTCATTTTGAAGAGCTCATACTAATAAACATGAAGTTGAACCTTTTATCTTCTAACTTGGACATTTTCTTCATAATGGTTCTCAAGAGTCTCCTATATTTCTTTGACAGATTGACATTGTTGGACCTTGCCTCCTTCTTCTTTTGACATTAAGGCAAGTTAGATGGTCATTGCCTTTTTATCATTACAGTTCACATCCCTTTGATCTTATATCCATAACTTTTATCAATGGTGAACTCAACATTATTTACTTTTGCCTTATGGGCTTCCTAACCATTTAAAATGATATCCCATAACCTAATTAGATCACTGTCGATATAGTGTTCCACTTTGAATTTCTAATGTGTAAAATCATTACCATCAAGGAAAGGTTTATGGTTTCCTCCCCATGATTTTAGCTTCTTACAATGAAGTTTTAAGAAGTTAAGCTCTAATACCGATTGAAAATGCCCAAGTGAAGGGTGAATATGGCTAATTTGGACTAACAATAAAATTAAAGAAAATTTAAGAAAGTAATAAAAGATTGAGAATGGACATAAGTATTTTAGGAGTTTAGTTTCTCAATTAAATCTATGTCTCCACCAACCTTTACCCAAGTTAGGCTTTTTAATCTCTAACTCCAATCCATTCCCTTAGATTGAATTTATAAATTTAAGTTTTTGAGGCTCAACTCAAACTAATAAAAAATCTTTGAGTTTTTCTTGGCTCAACTTAAATCAAACCCTAAATCCTAGTGTTTTGATGATTCACACCTCAACCAATTCCTCTAGAATAGATTCTCACTTCCCTTCTTAAGCCAATATGAAGAAGAATAAGATCCTATACTAGAGCAAACAACCTACACTCAAGTGTTATTAAAGAATTATCAAAATTTACGAGAATAGCTTTTAGAATATAATGAATGCTAAGCAATAAATTTGTTTAAACACTTTTCTAACCTCCTAAATAAGGTTTTCTAGAACTATATTTATAGCTAAGGATGAAAAACTAGCTATTGGAATGCTAAAAATTCATCCCAAAGCTTTACCATATTCATTAAATGCCTCATTTAGCTTTTTACATGAAATTGACTCCTCACAATTATGAGAAGGCATATCATAATCGTAACCATTAAAAAAATAGCTATTGGTACCTTACTATGATTGTTACGGCTTTGATAGCTAGATCGTGACCTTCATCACGATTGTGACATAAGATCGTGAGGGTCACTAGACGTAATCTTCACTTTGCTTGCATTTAATCAGGATCATTACATTAGCTCGTGATTCCTTCATCATGATCATGATCATGATCACACATATCACAGTCGTGATCCTACTCGTGAGGATCAATGTGAGCAACTTTTATTTAATTATAGCTTAGTCGGGGCTTATGACAGTTTTAGTCATGTTCATGATCCATCTTGTCATGATTGTGACTTGGATCGTGAGAGTAACAACCTCATTTTTAATTCATATAAGTTGGCTCACATGAGCCAAACTGTGAGGGTCACTAGATATTTTTAAAACTTGAGCATTTCTTTAATGTTGTGTTTATGAAGATGCTTAGGATCGTGAGCATCATTATCAAGATGTTATACTTCAAATAATCTACTTGGAAATGCCTCTAATTTGCACCTAGCTTATACAAACTTAAAATACACATATTGGTGACTCAAAATTAAGTTTGTTAAAATCTAAAAAAGGTTGAATACGCCTTAATCATGCAAATAGCTGACAAAATTTTACAAAAGGAAGTGTTGACTGTTAATTTACTTGGATGAGGTTAGAGAAAGAAAATTGTTGGATCTAGAATTGGTACAATTGATAATGGACTAGATTCGAGTAATTCAGGCCAACTTCAAAATAATTCATGACAAGCAAAGAAGTTATGCAAATTTGAAGCGAGTTGACATTGAGTATGATATATGTGATAAAGTATTTCTTATAATTTTATCATGGCAAGGTGTGTTAAGATTCGATAAGCAAGGAAAGCTAGGTTCGAGATATATTTGGCCATATAAGGTGATTAAAAGAATCAGATCGGTAGCTTACTCAATTGCTTGACAACCTAGTCTAGACGGAGTATATGGTATTTTTTTTATCTCAATATTGAGGAGATACAGAAGTAACCCATCACACATTCTACGAGAGCAATTGATGGAGTTAAAGGAGAATTTGAGTTATGAGCAAGAATTGGTAGCTATCTTTGCAAGAGAATAAAAGGTGTAACAAAATAACTAAAGTGACTTCTTTGCTTAAAGTGTTGTGGAGAAATCATAAAGAGGAAGAGCAGACGTGAGAATGAGTGGAAGATATGAGACAGGAATACCCGAATCTATTCTTTTTATTGCAGATTGAAATTAGTAAGTCTATATTCAAAAAAAAAAACTTTTATATTTCAATCATAGAAGTGCATATTTGATTTTAATGTTTAAAATTTACGAATTTATTTTATATGTTTTATTATAAATAGCAAGTGTAAGATATCAACTTTTATAAAAAAAATAAATACATTAAAAATAAATGTACAAAAGTAATTAAAAAAACTAACTTCTAAAATTTAAAAATTTAACTATGAAAGTCAAAGTAAATTTTAAAAGTATGGAAAATTAATTTTAAAAATATATCTTAAATTTAAGTTATAATTGATATACGAATTCATGTAAAGGAAGAAAGATAGAAAAAATAAAATATAATAATGATAAAAAGAGAACAACAAATTTACATAATAAGAATAAAAATAGATCTGTTTGTAAGTATAAAGGTGAATATATAAGGTAATTAAGTTACATAATATTAAAAAAAAATCTACATAGCATTGCCTAGAGAAATATGAACTTGCCTCAGATAACTATAAGTAAATTTCCATGCATCATGAAAAGAATTATGGCATGTGGTATCCGCTAATTCATTCCAATGTAATATTTCGTAGGGGCGCGCACATGGATATCACAAACATGTGATTCTCTTCGGAGGTTTGTTTATTTAGTACATAACTGGCGTTGTTTTCTCGTTACTTTGATTTTTTTTTTCTTCTTTTTGGAGTTTATGTGGTTGGAGATTCTTTTTAACGCATAACCGGAAACTTTTTAATATACTTCGAACTGCAAACATACGGCATTATGTACAGAATGCAAGCGCACTCCCGCAGGTACGATTGTATTGGGTGGCCAGTATATATTTATTTTCCCTTTCAAGGAACTCGATCTACTATTAGAAATCCTATTCTCTCTCATGCGCCACACTCACACGCACGCCATTAGCCTCATTCTTAGTGTTCTTGTGACGCAGACGCAGCATCCATTATCTTTCTCGTAGAACCCTTCTCTATAAATAAGATGCCCTTCCCCTAAGTTCAATATTCCATCTCAAAGCACAAACGGGTTACAACTAATGGCAGCATTCAACAGAGTCGCCACATTTCTCTTTTTCTTCTTAGTTCACCCATTCCTTGATTCTAATCTATCTTTGGCAAAACCAAAAAACCCTAAGTCTACACTAGTTCTCGGCCTTACCCATTCAAGAGCTTCGCTTCCTCTTCCAAAGGCTTACACCAACACAAGAAAAAGTCCCAAACAAGTATTAGACATTATGGAGCCACTGAGAGAAGTAAGAGACGGGTATTTGATATCTCTTAACATAGGTACCCCTCCACAAGTCATTCAAGTGTATATGGATACTGGTAGTGACCTTACTTGGGTTCCCTGTGGGAATCTATCATTTGATTGCATGAATTGTGATGATTATAGGAATAGCAAATGGATGTCTGCCTTTTCTCCTTCTCACTCTTCTTCATCTTATCGAGACTCTTGTGCTAGCCCTTATTGCACTAGCATTCACAGTTCTGACAATCCTTTCGATCCATGCACTGTGGCTGGTTGCTCACTGAGTACCCTTATTAGAGCTACTTGTTCAAGGCCATGTCCTTCTTTTGCTTATACTTATGGGGGAGATGGGGTGGTTGCGGGGACACTAACCAGGGATACCTTGAGGCTTCATGAAAGTGGCCCTGGTGGCGTCACCAAAGATATTTCTAATTTCTGTTTTGGGTGTGTAGGATCTAGTTATCACGAGCCAGTTGGGATTGCGGGGTTTGGAAGAGGTACACTTTCTTTTCCTGCACAATTAGGACTCCTTCGGAAGGGTTTCTCTCACTGTTTCTTGGCCTTCAAATATGCTAACAACCCAAACATCTCAAGCCCATTAGTTATGGGAGATAAGGCCCTATTTTCCAAAGATAACATGCAATTTACTCCTATGTTGAAAAGTCCCATGTACACTAGTTACTATTATATTGGTCTTGAAGCAATAACTGTGGGCAATGCTAGTATAACTGAAGTGCCCCTAAGCTTGAAAGAGTTTGATTCACAAGGTAATGGAGGAATGTTGATTGATTCAGGAACAACTTATACTCACCTACCAGGACCCTTTTATTCACAACTTCTCTCCATACTTAAGTCCATGGTAGATTATCCAAGAGCCACCGAAGTAGAAACGAGAGCAGGGTTTGATCTTTGTTACAAGGTTCCGTGTCCAAACAATAGTTTAACAGGAGACGATCATTTCTTTCCTTCAATAACTTTTCATTTCTTGAACAATGTGAGCTTTATTTTGCCCCAAGGGAATCACTTCTACGCTATGAGTGCTCCAAGTAACTCAACTGTGGTGAAATGTCTGCTGTTTCAAAGCATGGATGATAGTGATTATGGGCCAGCTGGTGTGTTTGGGAGCTTCCAACAACAAAATATTGAGATTGTTTATGATTTGGAGAAAGAGAGAATAGGGTTTCAGCCAATGGACTGTGCTTCGGCTGCAAATTCCCAAGGACTTTACAAGAAGTAATTTTGCTTTTATTTTTTTCTTTTTTTGAAAAAAGAATTTGCATGTGATGTCTAATTGTAGCGCAGTTAGCTGATCCTAAAATGTACTTCTCTGATTCCATTAATGAAAGAAGACTGCGTACTTTTATTGGAAGGAAATAAAATTACTAAAAAAGAAAAAAAATGTGAATAATTAATTTTGAGATCACTAATAGGTTTAGAGGCTAATAAACATATAAAAAAAAAGTTAAAGGTTTCAGAGCAAAGGCTTTTTCTTATACACTATCTCCACCCCTATATTTTAGGATATTTGTACAATATTATTTATGTCATTGTTCATCATGTTAAAACATTATAAACTTGAAGGTATTCTTTTTGTGTAGATTTAAAAAAAATTAAGGGTAGTTATCATTAATAAACTAAAAATTCAAAAAATTTAAAGACAACTGACTTTTAAAAGTTTCAAAATAAACTTTACAAAAGTTAATTATTTCAATTTCCGACCATTCCTCTCAGCTTATGATGTTTCAGCTAAAAAAAATTAACTTTCTAAATAAACTCTTCTTTCTTCGAAAATTTTCTTAAACAAAAACTGCATTCCTCTTCTTGAATCGATCTAAATCTTTTCTTCAATTGATCAAATCTCTAAAGCTCAAGCTCAAATTTCTTCGTCTAAATAAACAAAAATGAGATCTGCAACAAATTTGTTAAACAAATCATAGAGATCAACATTCACACAACAATTGCATCAACATCAAAGATCAAAATTAGATATAAAATAGAAACCAGGTACGCAACTCATACACATATCAGATCTGCCTCTTTCCGTTACCGAAATTCACATAAATCAACAATAAATAATATCTCTGAAAATCACATTTTTCATTAACAAACAATATATCATAATCTAGCATTGTTTAAGCTTAATTCAAACAATATAAATTCCACTTTCAAAACTTATAAACAACAACCTAACATTCGTTATTCAACTACAACCTATAAACAATGCAAAACAACAAACAACAAGAAATCAATCATACAAATAACAACAACAACAAAAATAAACGGAAA
>CATIWM010723291.1:0-25865 GCA_949671775.1 Mallotus repandus
TCTCATTACTTAAATATTTGCTTTACATGCATCAATTGAAAAATATAAATTAAATAAAAAATAAAAAATATATATTAATTTGTCAAAATTAATAGGTCAGTTTTAAATTATAAAAAATGTCAAATGTCGTATATTTTTTACAAATAGTCAAAACGGTGTGTTTTGACTTGGTATTTATGTGAATCGATTCAGATTTTTCTGATATTCATGTCAGCAAAGTTTCACCGAATTTTTAACTGGTTTATTGAATTGCAAAACTTTAAAAGTTGGTAAATTATATTGTCAAAAAAAATATATTTTAAAATTGTAAAAATTATTAAAGATCGTAAATTTTTTTATAATTTATTTTTTTATTATATTTATAAAATTAGTTATAACTAACTTAAATTTTATTAAAATTTTAAATAAATTTCATTTTTTTAAACCTTTTTCTTATTTGTGACAAAAACACTCGATAATGATTGTTAATTGTTAATGTGAGCGTCAAAGAAATATTTAATCCTAATTATAGGTATGAAATAGCATATATGTGGGTTTTGCTTGTGAAAGTAACCAATATTAAATCCATTGCGTCATTATGAATTGAATTTGAAACTTAGGATTACTGGTGACTCAGCTATATTTTATTTTTCTTGTTGTTATTTTCTTATTCCACATCTTATTCTATAAGAGATAAAAAATTTTAAGAAATAATTAGTATTTTATTTAAAATTTTAAATATATTTTATTTTAAAATCTTATCTATAATTTCATTTTTAAATAAAATAATTTTTTTAATGATTTTGAAGTAAATACAAATTCAGTTTCAAAATATGTAATTAAAGTTTGTAAAGCAATTACTTTAATGCGATTCATATTGGTAAGATCACATCATTGGTCTCAAGAAATAGTTTAAATGGCAAAAAATTAATTCACCATTTGAACTCTATTCATTGGGAAAAAAAAAATGATTGACTTGTGCTCATTACCTTCATATATTGGTTATTTTAGTTTTTCAAATTAGAATATATTTATATGATAATTGAGTATAATATATTTAACTCTGAATTAATTTGGATTCATATACATAATAAAATTATAGTTTTTTTTAAGCTAAAAATTATTTTTAAGCCTATGAATTGTAACAGTTTTTTTTATTAAGCTCCTATTATTTTATTTTATTTTATTTTATTGAGCTCCTATATTATTATTTATGTATACATTGAGCTCATATATTATTATTTATATAATACATTGAACTCCTAAATTTTTTACATATTTCTATATGAAATTTGTCAAATTGAAACTTAATAGGTGAATAAATAAAAATATAGGGTCCAATAAAACAAAATAAAATAATAAAGATTCAATAAAAAAAAAACTGTTACAGTTAATGGGCTTAAAAGTAGATTTTACTTTTTTTTTTAACACTAAACTCAACTTAGCTTGGATTAAGAAGAGGCGTTGGCTTCTAGAGTGCTCTGATTTCTACTATTTTTCTTTTTCTTTTTGGTGGAAGATGGACCATTTTTTGGCCTTTTTTTGGTCAGAAATTGGGTTTTTGTCCCTTTATTTCCTACTATAGTTAGTTTCTCTTAGGTTCATGTCCTTTTTGGCTCCTTTGGTAAGGTTTTGGTTTCTTATACGGGAGTTTGGTTTCTCCCATCTTCATGGCGGTGGCCAACACCTGGTGATTTAAACTGAGCTTTTCCCTGATACAGCTCCAAAAAGGATTTCTCATTCGGCTGATCGTATTCAGCGGCTGCAGGGAAAGCTCTTCTTCTAGAATTATGGTAACTCTCATCTTCAGATTTTCTGAAGCAAGCTGCCATGACGGTAATCATGTGAAATGAAGAATGCCAACTGGTGGATGGTTTTTTGTTTTTCCAGACCCGCGGGTTAGATGTTAGTGGGTGAAGTGCTGGCTCTGTTGGTTATTGTTTAATGGCCAAAGTTCAAAACATACATCCCGTGGGAGATTAAAGTTTAGTACAGGACATTCTTATTTTATCAAAGTCTAAATTAATGTATTAGTTTGTGTTTCTTCGGAGAACTTTAAACAAAATCTAGCTTGGCTTTCTAAGTATGTAACTGAGCTTATTATAAACCCTTCATGGGTTATTATATTATTCCGCCATCTGCTCTTAGAAATCCTTTGTACTACGACGCCTTTGAGTTAATGAAAATATGTTATGTTCAAAAAAATGATAGTTTTCTTTTTGTGATTTTTTAACGTGAAAATACTTGATAATTTTTTTGGTTAATAAATAATCGATAAATTTTAAATGTTTAAAGAATGTTCATTAGAAACCAAACCAAAGTTGCGTGACTTGAGGTGTGCTGTTCCATTTTCCTTATTTTACTTTGCATACTTGTTAATCCGTACCAGTCCTACAGCACCTCATGCATGCTCATCTAATTACCCGACACGTGTCCTTCATGGATTCTCAACTATCCTTGTATTTCCGGGTAGTCGGGCTTTTTCAATAGTATGAGCTCTGATCAAAATGACACGTGTCCTTTTATCAACTAATGAGGTGATTTTCTCCTCGGTTATTATCATTTTTTTTATTTAAAAAAAAAATTACAAATTCAAATGTCTTAATTTTTTTATTTGTTTGTTTGAATTTTTTTTTGAAATTAAGTATTTAAATTTTAGAAAAATATATTAGTGCAATATCTTTAGCTGATTTCATATTGTCTGATTATTCAATCAGATCAAATGAGATATATTTTTATTATAGTTATTAATCATGTCATTTATCACATATATTGTATTATTTAAAGAACAAAATTAATCTTATTCATTCACCTTCACTGTCTGCTGTAAAAGTTAATATTTAGGTTATTTTGTCAATCTATAATATTTAATTAAGTTAATTTTATCTTTAAATAATGCAATACGCGTGATAGATGATAAAACTAATAACTGAAATAAAAGTGAATCATGTTTAATATAACTCAATACCTAATTAATATTAAATCTACTGAAAATACTATATTAATATACTTTTCTAAAATTCAGACACTTAATTAAAAAAAATTTAAACATTAAAATAAAAAAATCACCAAAATTAATTTTTACAAATTTAAACACCAAATTTATAATTTTTACAAAACAAAAAAATCTCATTCTACAGCACGGATCCTCCTGCCTGTTAATATCGGGACAAAATCTCCTACGGAAATCAGAGCAACTTTCCGTCTCACAAGACAAACGCCGTGTACTGTTTAACCGATAAAAACCGAACACGTAAGCCATAACATTAACGGCTGTTAACATACGAAACCTTCTAATTTCTATCCATCCAATCCAACAGTGATTAATAGCTCCCTGTTTGCCGGTTAAGCAGAGGACAAAACAGAGAAGAAGGTACTGCTACCGGAGCTACCGGTAGACCAGTAATAGACAATAATTCAATCTGACTTCACTGCAGCAGGTAAAAAAATTAAATTGAAAAGAAAAAAGGTGGTTAAATAATAAGTCAGAAAAAACACAAACACAGTGTACGAGTGGTAATGGGAGCAACTATTGCTGAGACGGTTGCAGAAGAAAGAGAAAGCGAGGCAGACGATGAAGAGAAAGAGATTCAAAACGTTACTGTTGGTGGTGGTGGTAGTGGTAGTGCCAGTGAAAATGAATTCAGAGATTATTATTACTATTACTTCTTTTCCTGTTTCGCTTGCAGCAGACTCTACTCTCGCCTTTTGATTGATTAACCTGCGATTTCGATTTACACCAGCTTTCTGAAAGATAGAATCCTTATTTGGATTCTGTTTTCGTTTTATTAAGTTAATTGTTAGTTACTCTCATTTCATTTCATTTCATTTTCCTAAGTTTCTTGAGTTTGGATTACCAATGGATGACAACGGGAACGCAGTTGCGGTGGCCGGTAAAGTTTTGGTTATAGATTTATAGATTTTTTTTTTGAATATGGAAAGAGAATTTTGTGAATGATGTGTTGGGGTGGTGACTGCAGATTCAGGAGATGCACTGTTCAAGGAGCTATGGCACGCCTGTGCCGGTCCTCTGGTGACGGTGCCTCGCCAAGGAGAGCTCGTTTATTACTTCCCTCAAGGCCATATCGAGCAGGTAAGCTGTTTCATTTCACGATCCTCTTGTTTTTATTTTTCCTTTTAACGAAGAGATGCTCGTGCTTGTTTTCTGTTTTATTTATTTATTTTATGCGATGCAGGTGCAAGCATCGACGAATCAGGTAGCTCATGATCAGCAAATGCCAGCTTATGATCTTCCAGGGAAAATTTTATGTCGTGTGGTCAACGTTCATTTAAAGGTGGCCAATCCTGAAATCTCTGTTTGTTAATACCATTAAAAAGGAAGATGCTTTTGTTCCAGTTAGGGTTACTATAATATATTATTCTTATTGTTATGTGTTTTTAACTGCAGGCTGAACCTGACACAGATGAAGTTTATGCTCAGTTAACTTTACTTCCTCAATCTGAAGTATGTTTCGCTTGGATTTTCTTTAGAAATGTTGAATAATTTAATAATGGCTTTGAACCATCTAAGATGAATGTGGGACTTGCAGCAAAATGAGAACTTGATGGAAAACAAGCTTCTGTCTCCGCCTGAACGTCCACGATTTCATTCTTTTTGTAAGACTCTTACAGCCTCTGATACAAGTACACATGGTGGATTTTCTGTTCTAAAACGCCATGCCGATGAATGCCTGCCTCCGCTGGTCTCCACCTCCTTCTTCTTTTCTCTTTTTGTTTTCTTGATATTCCGCTGCTTCTGTTTGTTTATTTCGATGCATATGTTAAATTCATCTCATTTCACATGCTCTGTGCTGATTTTCTCAAAGGACATGTCTTTACAACCTCCGGCTCAGGAGTTGGTGGCCAAGGATTTGCTTGGAAATGAATGGCGGTTCCGTCACATATTTCGAGGTAACTGGAAATGAATATATATTATTCATGTGCTTTGCTTCCATGGTTATCTCCCGAAGAGCTCTCAAGAACTGTTTGTATACTTTTGTGGTTAGGTTGGTTTATATTTGTGTAGTAATGTCTATCCTCTGCATTTGGGCTGCCCTGTTTTGTTGCTATGGCTCAATTGCTGCTTGCCTGTTGGATATTTTTAGGATGGATAGGAACAGATTCTACAATGAATTGATTAACAGTGACTTTAATTTTGATTTATATCACTCTTTCACTTGTGTCTTTTATATGTAGTGAGTTAATTGCCCTCGGACTTGCCAAATTGACATTACCTAAAAGTTTGACATGGTTATGATGTAATACGCCATTTTGAATCTGAATGCAGGTCAGCCAAAGAGGCACCTTCTTCAAAGTGGTTGGAGTCTTTTTGTCAGTTCCAAAAAGCTTGTTGCAGGGGATGCATTTATATTTCTTAGGTTTTATATTGCTCTCATTTTAGTCAAGTATTGTGATTTTTGACAGTTTGCATTTAGTAAGTTTACTTGTCTGGTAGTGGTACTTCTGATTCTATGATATATATCAAGCCTGACTGGTTACTGAACTTTTGTATCCAGAGGTGAATCTGGGGAGCTTCGTGTAGGAGTACGACGTGATATGCGGCAGTCATGTAATATCCCATCTTCCGTTATATCTAGTCACAGTATGCATATTGGCATCCTTGCTACTGCATGGCATGCTGTTTCAACGGGGACAATGTTCACTGTCTACTACAAACCAAGGTTTGTTGTTTCATTTTTCAGATTTACCAAGAGGCTGCTGCTTTCACCTATGTAATTGCTAACTAACATTAGCAAAAATTTTTTTTCTTTAAAAAAAATTTCTTATTAGAGATATGTGCTCTCCGAACATATAGTAAGCTCAGTACATTTTTCAACAATGCAAATGTGTTCCATCCTGTCTGTACAGCTTTTTTAATCCACAGTACAATGTATGTTGCAGGACTAGTCCTGCTGAGTTTATTATTCCAGTGGACAAATATGTGGAGTCTGTCAAGAACAACTTTACCATAGGGATGAGATTCAAGATGAGGTTTGAAGCCGAAGAGGCTCCAGAACAGAGGTACAACTTTTTGTTAGTTATGTCTATTTTCGACCATTTAGTTGATTTCACTGGCAAATAAAAAAGATGAGGCAACATGGATGGATACTGAAGATTACACAAATTTTCCTTATGCACCCTCTGTCCATGGCTAGGTTTTCAGGCACTGTGATTGGAGTTGAACATGCTGATCCCAAGTGGCCCAGTTCAAAATGGAGATGCCTCAAGGTAATAGCTAATAATTCATTTGAGTTTGTAAATATCTGCTTTTGTAGGCTCAAACCAAGCATGTTTTCTTTAGGTGCGCTGGGATGAAAATTCTCCTCTTTATCGTCCTGAGAGGGTCTCCCCTTGGGAAGTAGAACCTGCTTTGGCTCCTTCTCTAGATGTCCTTCCAATGAGCCGAGTGAAAAGGCACCGTTTGAATATGCCAATGCCATCTGCTGAATCCTCCGCTGTAATGAAGAAAGGTTGATTTTGGCTCATATTAGAAGTATGATTGTTCCTGATTTTCCACTGTCCACCTCCTATTTTGATTGTGGTCTGATTGTATGGCATTTAAACAGATAATGGGTTGTCAAAAGCTGTGCATGTTCTAGAAACCTCAACCATCGGAAGCAAACTTGCTGTGAATAGTTATTCAGACACTACTCAAAATCCTAATGGATGGACTCCATCTCAAGGTAAGGATCAAAATGGCACTGATTTTGGCGAGAGAAGATTTGGACCTGATAATGGGATTCCTATAATGATGCCTGGAATGGAGCATAAGAATTCAACATCAGGAGCAGGCACCATACATGAATCCCATGAATTTGATCGATCTTTTGTTGGGCTCCACCCCGATAGTACTGACCAATTGAATCGTGCTTTTGGTCAAGAAAGCAATTTCAGCTGGCGTCCTCCATCCAAGATGCACTCAAGCTTCTCATTTAACATGATGGATTTCAAAATAGAGCTTTGTGCTGCAAAAGATAAAGAGGTGCAACATAACAATCACTTGAATCCTACATCTGGAACTAAAGTTGATTATCAGGCTGGAAGCTGGATTTTGCCTTCAATGCATGTTGATAATTTTCCTCATTCAGCAGCACAAAATCTACATCCTCTGGCCTTGCAAGAGCATGAGTTAAAATCTAAAGGAGATGGAAAATGCAAACTCTTTGGTATCTCCCTCATTAGCTATCCTGTACCAACAGAAAATGCCACACTATGTAATAATTTCTTGCAAAGGCCAAATGGACAGTTCGGCCTTTCATCAGACCAACTGCCAGACTTTGGCTCTGATCTGGCGTTGAAGCAACTGAAGTGCCCAAAGTCTTCTGATATCACAATTAGATATGAGGAAGAGAAGTCTCTTGGGGCTTCGGATCCTTTAGTTGAGTGCAAGCTTCAGAGTAGTTTGACCAGAAGATGCATAAAGGTTTTCGCTACTTGAGAGTCTGTGAATTGAGAGAAATTGTTTCATAGTTGATTGCTTTTTCTTTTGGAAATATCGATGCAAATACTTATGTGTCTTGTATTGAAATAGGTTCACAAGCAAGGGATCGCTGTTGGGAGATGTGTGGACCTGACCAAGTTTAATGGCTACAATGAATTGATAGCAGAACTGGATCATATTTTTGAATTCAATGGTGAACTAATCACTCCTAACAAAAACTGGTTGATCGCTTTCACTGATGATGAAGGCGATATGATGCTTGTGGGAGACGATCCCTGGCAGTAAGTTCATTATGCAGCAGTTAGTTAATTATAATAGTTAACTTTCTAGGCTTGTACATTTTTATCAAATTGAACCAACTTGTTGCTTTTGTATGATGCAGGGAATTCTGTAGCATGGTACGTAGGATCTTTGTTTACACTCGAGAGGAGATGAACAGAATGGATCCTCGATCCTTGAATCCAAAACTGGAGGAAAATTCACCATTTGTAGATCAATGAGCTGGTTCATTAGAAAATAAAACTTCCAAGCATTTTCAGCCCTGAACCCCTTGGGATAGGAAAAAGGTCGGAGAAACCTCAGAAAGTATTGGCACAAGAGGCACAGTGGACCAAAGATCAATATTATTGCCTTGTAGTCTTGTACTCTTCCTTCGAATATCTTTTGGCATTCGATTATTTTCTCATGTTTTCGGTCAAGTTTTTTCTTCCTTGTTTCGAAATATTGAGGAGAGTTGGGAATTATTTCTGCTCTCACTCTTTGTTCAGGTTTCGAAGCTGCAGAATGGTGTATAGAAATGTTGTAATGTCGTTTGCTAGGCTGTCCCATTGTGGACTGTGGCTTATCTGGTGATTGCTAGGCAGTTCCATTGTGGACTGTGGCTTATCCGGTGAAGGCATTGGTCATTGTATGACGTTTACTTTTGGATGATTGGTTTTTAGGGAAGAAATCCAGCTCTTTTATGTTTCTTTAATCGTGAATTTCATTATTCATAACCACATGCTAAACAAGTCGGGCAGTTTTCTAGTTTATATGTTTGCCGTTTGCAGCTTTTCCCTTTTCATATTTGCTCAAAATAAATAATGAAAATTATGGAAACCACAGTGATCCTTTTGGGCTTATTTGTTACCAGACAGCTACATGGTTAATAAATTAGTATCATAAGTGATTCTGCTCTCAATCTTTTTCAGTGAAAATTTGAAATTTCGTGAAGGTGCTAGTGAGTCCGTTTTGGCAAATAAATATGTCTTTGGGTTTTAAGAGCGGTTGAGAGTAGAGGTGTAGATGAGTCGGAGTTGAATTTCCGCTTATTCAGATTCAGTTTGTTTATAATTGAGCTGAATCTATCATGGCATTTGAGTTTATTATGTCATTTGTAATTTTTTTTTTTAAGTAACTGTTATATACTTGTTTTAAAATATGTCTTTTCTAACTCTATTATATTTAATTCTTAATATTTACTTCAAAATTTTTATTTGAATAACAATAAGAACGGATGAAATCACTTTTAAAATATATATTTATGAAGTTTTTTTTTTTATTTTTAAGTTTATAAAAATTATTTTTAATATTTTTTAAAAATTTTAAAAAGGTTTAAAATAATTTTTATAGATAAAATTTTTTTTAAAAATTAAAAAATTTTACTATCAATCAGATTTAAAAAATTTCTATACACTCAAATAATTTGTTAAAAAATTTTAAAATTTTCTATAAATTTAAAATTTTATAGACGTTGCTAGCAGCCTACCACTTCTAAATATTAGAGACATGGAACACTGTTCATCCTGAAGTCTTCAATGGATGCTCGCTATTCTTTTGCTGCGAAACCTTGCAATTCATCGCTAATTAAAGCTCATGATAAGGTTCCAATTATTAAATCTGCTAACTTTATACAAATGCCTTCATGGGTTTCTCTTAAAGGCACTACTTTTTCACTGAAAACCCAACCAAATAAAAATGGTGAGGTTGAAAATGTACATTTGATTTCTCTGTCAAAGCAGGGAAAGCTCAAAGAAGCTCACGAATTTCTCAAACAAATGGTCGAGGCTGGCGTTTCTGTTAGCCCTGATTCTTTTAAAACTCTGTTTGAAATATCTGGCAAGTCTAAATCTTTGTGGGATGGAAGATTGATTCATGACCAGTTGAAAAGAACAGTAAAGAATGCACCTCCCTTTCAGTTTCTTCAAAATTCCGTTCTCAAAATGTATTGTGAATGTGGGAGCTTAGCAGAGGCGCACAAAGTGTTTGATGAAATGATTGAAAGGAATTTATTTTCTTGGGGAACTATTATATCAGCTTATGCAGAACATGGACTTCTTGATAAAGCTTTTTGCTTTTTTTCAAATATGCTTTCTTTGGGAATTAAGCCAAATTCATCCATATACATTGACCTTCTCCGGTATTTGCTGAAACCTTCTCTTCTAGATATTGGTAAACAGATGCATTGTCATGCTATTAAAGGTGGTATGGGTACCAATGTCTCTGTTAGCGCAGCCATATCCAACATGTACGTCAAATGTGGTTGGTTAGATGGTGCTGAGCTCGTTTTTAACCACATGACTGAAAAGAATGTTGTGGCTTGGACAGGACTGATGGTGGGTTACACTCAAGCTGAAAAACAGAAGCATGCTTTGGATTTGTTTGCCAAGATGTTGAATGAAGGTGTTGAACTGGACGAGTATGTATTCTCTATTTCTCTCAAGGCATGTGCTGGTTTGGAGGACTTGAATTTCGGAAGGCAGATTCATGGTCACATTGTTAAACTTGGTTTAGAATCTGAAGTTTCGGTAGGAACTCCTCTTGTGGACTTCTATATTAAGTGTGCTAGTTTTGAATTTGCTTCTAAAGCATTTGAGAGGATTAGTGAACCAAATGATGTTTCGTGGAGTGCTTTGATAACAGGGTATTGTCAAATAGGTGAATTTGAGGAATCTGTTAAGATTTTTGCATCTTTGAGAAGTAAGAGTGGTGATTTAAATTCTTTTACATATACAAGCATTTTCCAGGCATGTTCTGCGCTTGCAGACTTTAGTACGGGTACTCAAGTTCATGCTGATGCAATAAAAAGAAGTTTGATAGCAAATCAACATGGAGAAAGTGCAATGATTACTATGTACTCGAGATGTGGCAGATTAGACTATGCAAATCGAGCATTTGAATCAATAGATGAACCTGATGCTGTGGCCTGGACTGCTGTAATTGCTGGTTATGCTTATCAGGGTGATGCCACTGAAGCTCTGAAGCTATTTAAGAGGATGCAGGATTCTGGTGTAAGGCCAAATTCAATTACATTTATTGCTGTTTTGACAGCTTGTAGTCACTCAGGTATGGTGGCAGAAGGCAAGCAGTATTTAGATTTGATGAGTAGCAAGTATGGTGTGCCCCCAACTATTGATCATTATGATTGCGTGATTGATATATATTCTCGTGCTGGATACCTAGAGGAAGCACTTGAATTAATAAGGAGTATGCCATTTGATCCGGATGCAATGAGTTGGAAATGTTTATTAGGTGCGTGTTGGACCCATAGAAATCTTGAGCTAGGGAAAATTGCGGCTGAGAACCTCCTTCTGCTTGATCCAGAGGATACTGCAGGCTACATTCTGATGTTTAACCTTTATGCTTCATTTGGGAACTGGAAAGAAGCAGCCAACGTTAGAAAGACAATGGCAGACAGAAATTTGAGGAAGGATCTTAGCTGCAGCTGGATTACAGTTAATGGTAAAGTGCACCGGTTTATAGTGGGAGATAAACACCATCCTCAGACAGAACAAATCTACAAAAAGTTAAAAGAGTTCATCAATCTTGTTGTCAAAGATCAAAACGGCCTATTGACAGAAGATGATGCATCGAATTGTTTACCCGAGAGAAAAGAGCAGCTTCTTGAGCATAGCGAGAGATTGGCAATAGCATTTGGGCTAATATCCTTACCAAGTAATGCTCCTATAGTGGTTTTCAAGAACCTAAGGGCGTGCAAGGACTGCCATGATTTCGCTAAACATGTATCCATGGCCACAGGGCGTGAAATTGTGGTTAGAGATTCTATTAGATTTCATCACTTCAAGTTGGGTAAATGTTCTTGCAATGACTACTGGTGATTCTACTAATCCATTAATCTTCCACAAGTTGCTAGTCGCATGCTTCTCATGTACACGTACACATTATTCAACATGAATGAAGTAACCATGGTGTTCGCAATAATAACAACAATAATAAAAATAAAGTAATTAAAAAAATGATAAGAATAAAGTAATAAAATAAAGAGAGCAGTCGCAATTAACTATTAAAAATATATAAAAACTATTTTAAGTTTAAAACTATGTGCACTTTTCACTTTTATCTTTTTATATTTAAAAATGACATTTCACTTGCTATATAACATCATCCATTGCCATTACCCCCAATAAAAAAAAAAAAAGCATTCATCAAGTCTAAATCATTCACCATTTCCAATACATGAAACTTTAAATTATTGAAAAAAAATTATTATAATTGTTACTTAAACGCCTAACTTTATCAGAAATTTACATTTAATCTTTATGCCTTTTTTTATTTGGACCTTAATCTTTAAAAAAATTCAATTATATGGAATCCTTATTTAAATAATTATTATAATTAAGTTCTAAAAATTAAAATAAAAATTAACTTTAAAGCTAATTAATAAAAATTAGTTTTAAAATATATATTTATGAAGCTTTTAAATTTTTTTAAAAGTTTATGGAAATATATTTTGTTAATTTTTTAAAAATTTAAAAAATAAAAAAATATTTTCTATAAATCAATTTTTTTTTAAACATTTACAATCAAATGATATATATTTAAGGAAAAAAGAATTAAAAATTTTCATGCACTCAATAATTTTTAACAATTTTTAAATCTATAAAAATCTTATTATTTAAAAATTTATTAAAAATTATTAACTGTATATAAAGTTTTTAATTCTTTATATATAATTTTTTTCAAAATTTATAGGTCTATAGAAAATATTTTTTCACTTTTTTTTAGAAATATTTTTTAAATGTACAAATTTTAAAAAATTTTAAAAATTTCATAATTATATATAGTGAAACTAATTTTATCAATTTTGAATTAATTTTTTTAGTAATTAGTGCTAAAGTTAAATTTTATTTTGATTTTTAGAACTTAATTGAAATAATTTTTTAAAAAATGATCCAATATACTTGATTTTTCAAAGATTAAAATTCAAATGGAACAAGGAAATATAAAGGTGAAATGCAAACTTTAAAGTAAAGTTGAGGGTGCAATTTACACCTTATTCCTATATTTTCATGTTCCTATTCGACAATTAAACCATTCTTTAAGCTACATTTTTCCGATACACTAAACTTTTTTTTTAGTAGTTGACACTTTGTAGTAATGTTAATGGAGTTAGGATGAAAATTTGGATATGATTACAGCATCCAAATGCGAGAGTTAACTTTTAAAAATTAATTAAGCAGGGCACAAGTTAATCTAACCCCAAAGCAAGAAGCATCGCTCTTTTAAAATTCGTAGAGCCTCTATTTCTAAAAGTTAATGTATTATGAGTAAACTGAAATTTATTTAATTTGGTTCGATCTGAATAGAATTATAAAAATGATAAGAATAGTTTTCAAACAACTAAATTAACATGACTAAATATTTCATTACTTAAATTCAAAACGTGATTTTTTATCAGTTGATTTCAATAGTTATTAGTTTTATTTTCTAATATTTAATGATCACTTTGTCATATTATATAATCTTCTATTATCAACCACATAATCTATCATTGAAATGAAAACCACAGCCCATCTATCCTATTGTTCTATGTAATTAACCATCTATTGTTTCATTGCAACCACAGGCAATGCTATCATTCGGTATGCAGTGGCATGGACTTAATTAAAAGGAAACCATTATATTTTGAAGAGATTTTATTAAGTCTCTGAATATATATTTTTTGGTCAGATTCACCCTTGATAAGGGACTACAATAGTTATAATACAAATAGATTATCTATTACAAACTAACACTAACACTAATACAACAACTATATATATATATATATATATATATATATACATCCAAATATGTATTAGGCAATAACTATTTGTTCAAGACTTTAATATCACTATGAATTGAATCCAAGACCTATTGGTCTTAATGCCTCCACTTAGATCATCCAGTCCAAACTTCATTGGCTTAAGTCTCTAAATATATATGTTAGCATTATTATTAATATTAATATAGACTTAGGTGATAACGTAAGGAAAACAATGAGAGAATTATTGTATATTTTTTACGTTAATGATGGAGAGTACAACAACTATATTATATAATACAAAGAGTGATTGTTACAATAGAATAGCAACTGAAAAGCTAAATATAAGCAAGAGATTACAAAGTTTAAATAAACAAAACTAACTGATAACTTTTATCCTTATCATCTGGCTACAAGTTGAGCAGAGGGAGTGACAGTGTTCAACTTGTCTCGAAGGGGTTGGAAGCGATGTTTAGGTAAATACTTGGTAAGGCAATCGACAATTTGATCATTGGTGGAGATGTGTTAGACTTGAAGTGTGTGTTTCAAGACTTGATCAAGCACAAAGTGGAGATCAATCTTCAAGTTTTTGGAGCGAGTGTGAAAGATGGGTGTGGTAAGCACTAAGATTGTCACACCATATGATGAGTGAAGAAGAAAAAGAAAAACCAAGTTCTTTGACAAGAGAAGTTACCCATTATAATTCGGCACTAGTAGAGGCAATGGCATGATATTCAACTTCAGTTTAGGAGCAAGCAATAGTACGTTGCTTTTTGGAGCCCCAAGCAATAAGGTTAGAACCAACATAAACACAAAACCTAGAGGTAGATTTTCGATCATCAATGGAACCTCCCCAGTCTGAATCTCAATAAACATTGATTTGTGTGGATGTTGAAGGTTGAATGAGAAGGCCATGAGTGAGAGTAGCCTGTAAATAACGCAAAATCCTTTTGACAGCCATCCAGTGAATGTTAGTGGGTTGATGCATGAATTGGGAAACCTTATTGACAGAAAATGAGATGTCTGGCCAAGTGAGAGCTAAATACTGGAGTCCACCAACAATACTCCGGTAAAGTATGGGATCACGAAATGGTTGGCCAAATGAAAGAGATAATTTTAATTGCCGACTAGAGGGGGTAGAGATGCCATTGGCTATAGACATGCTCGCTTTGTGAAGCTAATCACAAGTGTACTTGCGTTGTGTAAGTATTGCACCCTGTTTAGTCCAAATGACTTCAATGCCAAGAAAATAGTGAAGAGAGCCAAGATCCTTTAGAGCAAACTGCTTTTGAAGAGAGTTAATAACAGATTGAATATGCTTCGGATTATTGCCAGTTAGGATTATATCATCCACATAAACAAAGTTGAAAATGCCTTAGAGGGAGGGTGAATAAGGCAATTGACGGATTTTAGAAAATTGAAACCAAAGTTGAGGAAATAACAAAAATAGAGGAAGATTAAAGAGGTAGAGAAATGAACACAATGATTTAAGGAGTTCGAATTCAACAACAATCCTATATCTCCACCTAACTTAACCCCAAGTTAGGATTTTCAATCACCCACAATCTTATTCAGAAGATTGAGATTACACAAGAGTTTAAAGCTCACTCTTAAAACCTTACAATCAAGAGTTTTCTAGGCTTACTCTAAAATCAAAACCCAAGTATTTTAATGGCTAAATACTAAAACCAATTCCTTGAGCATAGAATCTCAATTTTCATTTTCTCAAACCTTGAAAATAGAAGAACAAGAATATTTATTCTAACACTCACCAATTCTCACAAGAGTTATACAAAAATAGAAATTGTTTAAAAGAGAATTTGAGAACTCAATTGAATGCTTAAGAGAGAATTTTAATAATCAAGTTTCTTAAAACTTCAATTGAATTTTAAGAGGAGTTTATATAGATAAACAACTCAGATTATAGCTGTTAGAGAAATCAAACATGTCTCTAACGTCTCCAAAAATCAAATTGATTTAATTTGACTTTTGTGTTGTCAGATTGCTGCTCATGGTTGTGATTGTAGGCTCACGATCGTGACTTACAAAAAAATATCCATTAAATTCAAATATATTCATTGAGTCTGAAAGCTCCTCTGCTCACGAGCTACTCACGGTCGTGATGACAGACTGTGAGTGGCTCAGACTTTGAAGCAAGCTGAGACGCTTGATGATCACGAGTTGAGGGAGGTCGTAACAGAAGATTGTGACACCATCATGAGCACCTCACGGTCATGAGCGCAGACCGTGAGGGGCTTAGATTTCTATAATCAATTGAGCCCTATTGAAGTTCGGCTCATGACCATTAGTCATGATCGGGACATGAGCTCGTGACCACAGAATTTTGACTTGTTTTTGCACATGGTTGAAGCTCTTACTTCCATAAAATGAGTTGAGACATTAAACACTTAAGTAGAGTTTTATTGAACCTAATTCACACTTAATAAACAATGTTAGTTCAATTAAATTATTTGTCAAAGATCAAAATATAAAGATTTAATTAACCATTTAAGGTCAACAATCTCCCCCTTTTTGACTTTGACAAATAATTTATGTGTGTGCATAATCAATAAAATGTAAATAAGAAAAGTGTATAGAAAGCTCCCCCTTTGTTCATGCAAGGATTTAAAAATCTCCCTCTTAATATGTGCATACATATAAACAAGCATAAAACTTAAACGAGCTTTATAAACACACATATTTTAGAATTTCTCCCCCTTTGGCAAAGATCAAAAAGAATAAAAGGGGAAAGAGAGTTAAATAAAAGGAAATTTTTGTTAACATAAACAAAGGATGTGAGCCATACATTAAACACAATTAAAACATAACATAGAAAGAAACCACACATAAATTACTAAGATAGCAAATAAAGATCATAAACATAAAGCTCAAAACATAGAAAGTAAATAGGATAGCTAAGGAGCAATGTCATGATCATCTCCTTGTGGTGGCATTTGAGGGTCTTGAGGAGGAGGAGACCAAGTGCAATTGAGGTTGTGGAAGGTGTAAAGTTGATGGATATCATATTCTACATGATCCATTCTCCTTTCAAAATGATCAAATTGAGTGTCAAATTGATCAAAGCATTTGTTGAGATTAGATTCAACAATAGAAAGCCTATAAAAAAAGCTACCAACCCATTCGGGTTCTCCTTCCATGCTTTGAGAGGTAGATGTTCTTGCCCTCTTCCTTTGAATGATGGATGGTTGAGAAGTATCTTGGGTTTGAGAAGGGTCTTGTTCTTCTCCAAGATCAACATTTTCAAGACCAACATTGCCTATATGCTCAATATCTTCCATGTCTTAATCATGGTCTTCTTCATTAGCTTCCTCATTCTTCCACACATAAATATTATTCACTTTCTTGAATTGATTAGAATTCTTCATGAATTTTTCATCAAAAAGTGAATAGGGTATGGAATCAAAATGATCAAGAGAAAGACCAAAATATTATGCAATTCTTATCACAATGCCACCAATGCAAATGGAACCACTTACACTATCGCTTACCAACCATAATCGCCATTGCAACCAACGTCCCAAAGCAACTTCTTCATTATTGAGAATGCATTTGAGTAAATAGAGGTCATCAAAGGAAATTGCTTCATTGCTTATTCATCTAGCATTGAAAGAATAAGTAATGAATTGATGGATGTACCATGATGCTATAGAAGAACAAGAGGATGATTTAGTATGACCGGCTTGAAAATAAGAAGAGTTAGGTTTGCAATTTTGAACCCAAAAAGAAGTAGGGGACCAAAGAGTGTTAGGATAATCTATTCCTTCACTTTTGAATCCAAGGAGTTAATCAAATTCCTCTTTGGTGAGAAAATAACTTCTTCCCCCAAGTTTGAATCTCATACTATAGTAAGGGTTGTTTTCATTGATGTTGGTGGTTCTAAGGCAAAAGGTTGAAAGAAATTCAATGACAAGTTGAGGAATGGTAACGAAAGGAGTGAAAGCAAAGGTGTACATACCAAATTGTTCAAGCAAGGTCTTCACATATTCGAAGCAACCAAGAGATTCAAGACCCACTTGAGACATATACCTTGAAGGAATGATTTTCCTTTTGGCAAATTTGGATGCTCTTTCTTTGATTTTGAAATTGGAGTAAGAGAGAGGAGGATTTTTCATTGGTTGATCTTTCTTCTCTCTTTTTCCTTGAGAGGATGAGAGGGCTTGAGAGGAAGTTTTCTTCTTTGGGGCCATGAAAGCAAAAGAAATTGAGCTGAGAGAAGAGAGAAGTGGACTAAGAAAATGTAGAGTAGATTGCTAAAAAGAGAAGTGTGAGAGAAATGAGTGAAAGAGAGGTTTAAATAGAGAAGAGAGAAGATTTTAGATTAGGGTTGGGTATGATAAAGCCCTAAAAATAAGTCTATAAACATTTGAAAATTGAATAGAAGAGAGAAGGGATAGAAAAACATGAAAATATGTGACTTTTCACTTGACAGACCGTTGCTCACGAGCAGGTCACGATCGTGACCAATGTTCATGAGGGGTTCTGTCAGCTAGTGAATTGTCACGTCACGAGCTGTTGCAGTCTACAACGGCTCGTGACCCAACGTCCATAGGGGCTCTTGAACTTTACTAAGTTTCAAAAAAGTCCTTATTTTTGGACAGTTAGATCCCTATGAACCTAAAACACACCAAAAGAATTCAAATTCAAATAATAACAAAGTTCCAAGACAATAATGACACTTAATGGAATTTTGAATAAGCATCAATGACAAGACAAGCAATTAAAAAAAATTCAAATAATTTGAATGAATTTGAAAATTAAAATAATAATTAATATGACCATTAAATGCTTATTTTAAAAAATAATTAAAAGACATCTTAATACTAAAATAAAAGATACCAAATTAATAAAAAATTATTTAAAGAAGAATAATATTATTTAGGAAAGAGAGTTAAAAAAAATTTCCCTTTAGATATATATACAGACCAAGAAAATATAAAAATCATTTTTCTTTAAAACATTGTGCCTTTTAAAATTAGTGAATAATAAATGTGCAAAGACACCCCTATTTGTAAAAATAAATTTTTAAAATAATGCAAATGGTAACAATGCAATGTTTTAAAATAATTTTTAAAAAAATTAATATTTTTTAAAATATATATTTCTAAATTTCTTCTTCACTTTGAAATGATAAGAAATATAAATTTATAAATCATTCACCTTGACTATCACATGATCATGTAGAACTTGGCTCAAAGGAAACAAAAGACCAAAAACTAAAACAATGAAAGCAAGGATAGATCAAATCTAAGAAAGTATGTCCATCTAGCCAATGTATCACATATATATACATATAAAACAAAGCAAGCAAAACAAGGCCTTTTGCATGGAGAAAAATATGATAACTTAATCAATAATAGACACAAAACTTAGTTGCATTTACAACTCATGCTATGATAATGCATCAAAAAAAAATAGTACATATAAATCATGTGGCACTTACCATATTATGAACAAATCACAATTAAAGATATGATACTAAAAATATACCAAACATAAACAAAAGATCGAGAGCTAAAAAAAATTAATGCATAACACATTTGGCAAGTACAATCGTCAATTCAGGAATATGCATTCAAGACATACAAGAACCATCAATCATGCCTAGTTCATGCTTAATGAAATTCAATCTTTCTTCATTGAGAGGTTTGGTGAAAATATCTGCAAGTCAATTATTTGTATCAACAAATTCAAGTGAGATATCACCATTTTAAACATGATCATGCAAGAAATGATGTCTAATATCTATATACTTGGTTCTAGAATGCTGAATGGAATTTTTGCTAAGGTTTATATAGCATTTGTGTTATCACATTTGCTGGAATTCGATCAATGTGAATACCATAGTCCATTAATTGTTGTTTTTGCCATAAAACTTATGAACAACAAAGACTAGCTACAACATATTCAGCTTTAGTTGTGGACAAGGCAACCGAAACTTGTTTCTTGCTGAACCAAGAAACTAAACATTGTCTTAAGACTTGACAAGTTTCAGAAGTGCTCTTTCTATCTAGTAAACTACCGGTGAAGTCCGCATCTGAATAACTAATCAAGTCAAAGGATGAACTCCTAGGATACCAAAGTCTTAAATGCAAACTTCCACTTAAATACTTAAAAATTCTTTTGATTGCATTCAAGTGGGACTCTTTAGGACTAGATTGAAACTTGGCACACAAGCAAGTAGCAAAAATTATATCAGGTCTACTAGCAGTTAAATAAAAAAGGGATCTGATCATACCTTTAAATCGGTTTTCCATTCTCATATTTGTTGAGTTTGGTGGTGGTACTCATTGGAGTTTTGCTTGATTTGACTCTATCCATCCCAAACTTCTTGAGAATGTCTCTAGCATACTTAGTTTGATTGATGAAAATCTTATCTTTGCATTGCTTAATTTGAAGTCCAAGGAAGAACTTGAGTTCACCCATCATACTCATCTCAAATTCTCCTTACATTAACTTAGAAAATTCCTCACACGCAATGGTTAGTAGCACCGAATATAATATCATTAACATATATTTGAACAATCAATAAATCATATTTGGATTTCTTTATAAAAAGAGTTATATCAACTTTTCCTTTAGAGAAAGTTTTCTCTAATAAAAAGTTGCTCAATCTTTCATACCAAGCTCTAAGAGCTTGTTTCAATCCATATAATGCTTTCAAAAGTTTCAATACATGATTTGGAGAATCAAAACTTTCAAAACCCAGAGGTTGTTCAACATACACCTCCTCTTCAATGAAACTATTTAAGAATACACTTTTAACATCCATTTGATAAAGTTTAAAATCCATATATGATGCGAATGTAAGTAGCATTCTAATAGCTTCTAACCTTGCAATGGGGGCAAAGGTTTCATCATAATCAATGCCTTATTCTTGATTATAACATTTAGCTACTAGCCTTGCTTTGTTCCTAGTTATGACACCTTGTTCATTCATCTTATTTCTAAACACCCATTTGGCGTCTATAATAGGATGATGTTTTGGTCTAGGAACTAAAGTCTAAACTTTATTTCTCTCAAATTGATTTAACTCTTCTTGCATAGCAAGGACCCAAAATTCATCATTCAAAGCATCATCAATATTTTTGGGTTCAATTTAAGAAATGAAGGCTAAATTAACAATAGACTTAAATTGAGATCTAGTTGTTATCCCTTTTGTAGTGTCACTTACAATGAGGTCTTGAGGATGAACTTTCTTGAATTACTAATCCTTTGGAAGATCATCCTTCAAGGTAGGTTCTAATGTTCCCTCATCTTCCTCCTTTCTAGAATCTTCAAGTTCCAAAGATTTGTTATTGCTTTCTTCTTGATTAGTCTCTTCCATAAGATCACGTGCATCATCATCAACACTACAAACATCCTTTCTAGGATTAAGTGAGTTTGATTTATCAAAAATAACATGCATAGATTCTTTAACAACTAGAGTTCTTTTATTAAACACTCTATATGTTTTGCTATAGGTGGAATAGCCTAAGAAAATTCCTTCATTGGCTTTAGAGTTAAAATTTCCAATGTTATCCTTGGTGTTTAATATAAAGCACTTGCATCAAAATACTCTTAGATATGAGATTTTGGGGTTTCTATTGTTCCAAAGCTCATAATAAGTTTTATTTAATATTGATCTTTTGAAAACTCGATTTGCAATATAACACAATGTGTTAACGACTTCCGCCCAAAAGTATAATGGCAAATTATACTCATAAAGCATTGTTCTAGCCATTTCTACAAGAGTTCAATTTTTTATTTCAACTACCCCATTTTATTGAGGAGTTCTAAGAGAAAAAAATGTATGTGAAATACCATTTTTACTACAAAAGGTTTTGAAAAACTCATTTTCAAATTTGGTTCTATGATCACTTCTAATAGAAGTAATGCAAAAACCTTTTTCTTTTTGAACTCTTTTCCAAAATTTTCAAATGCACTAAAAGCATCGTTCTTATAAGTAAGAAAACACACCCAAGTAAATCTAGAGTAGTCATCAACTAATACATATACATAGTGTATTCCACTGAGACTTGCAACTCTAGTTGGACCAAACAAATCCATATGTATAAGTTCAAGTAGTTTAGAAGTTAACACAACAATTTTTAGCTTAAATGAGGACTTGGATTTTTTCCCTTTTGAAAAGCATCACAAGGTTTATCTTTAATGAATTCAAGTTTCGGTAAACCAATCACAAATTCATGCTTACCAAGATAATTTAATAGCTCAAAATTTGCATGTCCTAACCTTCTATGTCATGTCCATATGTCATAAGAAATAGACATCAAGCATTTAATATCTTTGTTGTCAATTTTATTCAAATCAATAACATAGACATTATCTATTCTTTCACCGCTAAAAATGATTTTATCTTCATGAAGACTACTAACAAAACAATTTTTAGGATAGAAAGTGACTTTATTTCCTATATCACATAATTGACTTATACTAAGAAAATTATGTTTAAAACCATCAACAAACAATACATGATGCATAGATAAGGATTGAGGGTTACCAATTTCTCCAATGCCAATAATCTTTCCTTTTGCATTGTCCCCAAAAGTAACATACCCTCCATCCTTAGCATCAAGCTTATTGAATTGATCTTTGTCTCCTGTCATATGTCTTGAACATCCACTATCAAGATACCATTTACTTTTTGTTCTTGTGAACTTCAAGCACACCTACATAACACAAATATAAACATTCTTTTGAACCCAAACCTTTTTTGGTCTAGATTGGTTAGTCTCAAGGTAATCCGAAAGAAGCAAGTTTAAGTGTAATATTGTATAGTAATACACATTGGTAGAGTGACCTTTGGTCATGCAATAAAAATATTCAACATTGGCAAATTTATTTCTCATAGGATAATATGCTTTCCTAGTGTGTAAGATATGTCTAGTGTGTTATGGAGGAGAATATTTCCTATAACTCTTTTGAGTTATAGTGTAAGACATACATTGATAATGACAATGCATATTTTGATAGGTTTGTGCAACATTTTTATGTGCATTATATTGTGTAGCATGCCTATTATAATTGTGTCTAGTTTACATATAAGCATGTCTAGGTTGTGGTGCTCTAGTTTGAGCCTTACCTCTTTATGTCAATGGAGATTGAGTCTTATTAGACTTTCCCTTATTATTTGACAAGTGAGATCTCTTAGTTTTAAAGGCTTGTGTCTCATTTTTGGAAGTAGAAGTCGTGGAATTATATGCTTTAACAAAATTAATATGTGATAATGATGAGGAAGCCATTCCATTTGTATATCCAATTCCATGAATGTCTCCATGGAGTTTTTAAGAGTCAAGAATATTATTCAAAGTTTATTTTCCCTTCATGAGTTTAGAAATGGAATTCTTTAACTTTAAAACCTCCTTAGAAAGCTTTTGATTTTCATCATTAACTTTCTTAAGTTGGTCTTCCTAGGAACTTAAACATTTCAAATCACTTGCAAGTTTTTCATTTGATTTAACAAGATTAGAAAAATCATTTTTCAAGTTCTCGAATTCCTTAGATAAGCTAGTAAACTTGTATTTATAAAGCTTTTTCTTAGAAAGTAAGCTTGTATATTTTTATAAAAGTTTACTTGATATAGAACTTTCATCATCATCATCATATTCACAATAATCATCATAAGAAGAATTAGAAATAGAAGGTACCTCATTTTCATCCTCAAGAGCCATGAAGCAAAGGTTGGCTATTTCTTGTTGTTCCTCTTCCTTTTCAGATTTGGAGGAGTCATCCCAAATAGCTTTGAGAGCCTTTCTTTTCTTTTTTGCTCTTTTGCTCTTATTTTTGAGTTTGGGACACTCACTTTGGATGTGCCCCGGTTTCTTGCATTCATAATAAGTAACGTCTTTGGTTTTCTTTTTACCTTCTCCTTCAAACTTCTTGTTGAAGTCTCTTGTTCTTGATGAATTTTTCTTTCTTAAGAACTTTTTGAAACTTCTAGTGAGCATGGAAATTTTATCATCTTCATCACTAGTACCTTCAATAATTTCTTTTTCACTTTCTTCTTGTAAAGCCTTTAATGCTATGCTCTTTTTCTTTTATTCATTCTCTGCTTGCTCTTTACCTCTTTGCTTTATTGTAAGCTCATGGATAAAAAGCTTTCCAATAAGCACATCAGTTGAAAGAGTAGCAAGATCTTGAGCTTCTTTAATTAAAGTAACTTGAGATTCCCAATCTTTCTTAGGTAGGATTCTCAGAATCTTGTTGTTTACTTCTTCCTTGGTAAAATGTTTGCCAAGTTTCTTGAGGGTGGTGACAAGAGCATTAAGGCGATTTGTGATTTTGGTGATTGATTCTTGAGGCTTCATCTTAAAGTGTTCATACTCATACATGTGGAGTTGAACCTTCTTGCTTTTTACTTGAACATTTCCATGATAATAATTTTCCAAGGTTTCCCATATTTCCTTGGCTGAAGTGCAATGTTAAAGCTTGC
Organism: Mallotus repandus; assembly: GCA_949671775.1. NCBI lineage: Eukaryota > Viridiplantae > Streptophyta > Magnoliopsida > Malpighiales > Euphorbiaceae > Mallotus > Mallotus repandus. Next base: position 23,893 of record CATIWM010723291.1, read on the forward strand.
CTCCTTCTTCTCTTGATATGGAAGAGACTAGAGTAATCATAGCCTTTTTGTTTTTGTGATCCACCTCTTGTTGAATGGCGTTCCAATTATCTCTATTAATTTCAATTTCCACACCATTAATTGTAGCTTTGGGTGGTTCCTAATCTTTTTTAACAATGTCCCAAAGTTTGATAGAATCACAATCTAGATAGAGCTCCATTTTGAACTTCCAATGATGTAAATCACTTCCATCAAAGAAAGGTCAAAGAGAAGAAATATTTTGTGTTTCAATTCCCATGATCTTGTATTCTAGCAATGAAGTACTGAGAATTCAAGCTTTGATACCAAATGAAATTTCCTTAAAGGGGGGAGGCAATTAAAGGATTTTACAAAATTAAAACTGAAGTTGAGGAAATAACAAAAATAGAGGAAGATTAAAGAGGTAAAGAAATCAATACATTGATTTAAAAAGTTCAGATTCAACAATAATCCTACGTTTCCACCTAACTTAACCCTAAGTTAGGATTTTCAATCACCCATAATCTTATTCACAAGATTGAGATTACATAAGAGTTTAAGGCTCACTCTTACAACCTTACAATCAAGAGTTTTCTAAGCTTACTCTAAAACTAAAACCCAAGTATTTTAATGGCTAAACACTTAAACCAATTCCATTTTCTCAAACCCAAAAATTAAAAGAATAAAAATATCTATTCTAACACTCACCAACTCTCACAAGAGTTATACAAAAATAGAAATTGTTTAAAAGCGAATTTGCGAACTCAATTGAATGCTTAAGAGAGAATTTTAATAATCAAGTGTCTTAAAACTTCAATTGAATTTTAAAAGGAGTTTATATAGATAAATAACTCAAATTATAGCTGTTAGAGAAATCAAACATGTCTTTAATGTCTCCAAAAATCAAATTGATTTAATTTGACTTTTGTGTTGTCAGATTGATGCTTATGGTCGTGATTGTAGGCTCATGATCGTGACTTACAAAAAATAATCGTTGAATTCAAATATATTCGTTGAGTTTGAAAGCTCCTCTACTCACGAGCTGCTCACGGTCATGATGACAGACCGTGTGTGACTCAGACTTTGAAGCAAGCTGAGACGCTTGATGATCATGAGTTGAGGGAGGTCGTGATAGAAGATCGTGACACCATCACGAGCACCTCACAGTCGCAAGTGCAGACCATAAGGGGCTCAAATTTCTGTCATCAATTGAGCCCTGTTGAAGTTTGGCTCATGACCATTAGTCATGATTAGGACATGAGCTCATGACTGCAACATTTTAACTTATTTTTGCATATGGTTGAAACACTTAAGTAGAGCTTTATTGAACCTAATTCACACTTAATAAACAATGTTAGTTCAATTAAATTATTTATCAAATATCAAAATACAAAGATTTAATAACCATTTAAGGTCAACAAAGGTAATAGGCAAAAACACCATGATGATTAAAATAAAACAAAGATGTGTCAGTTTTTGAACCTTGAAACCTAAACTGTAAAAGAGCATTACAAAGACATTTAAACCATTGACGTGGAGTTTGCTTGAGGTCGTATAATGATTTATGGAGTTTGCAAACATCATAAGGAAATTGAGGATGTACAAACCCTGGAGGTTTTTGCATAAAAACATCCTCTTTCAATGTGCCATGTAAGAAGGCATTGGAAACATCCAGTTGATGAACAGACCATTGTGAAGAGAGAGCAATTGAAATAATAAGTCGGATTGTAGCAGGCTTAACAACTGGACTATAAGTTTCATGAAAATCGAGTCCAAGTGTAACATCCCTATTTTCATCCATAATTAATATTATGTGAACATATGCATATTAAACCATTCCATTTGACTATGTGTATTTTTCATGAATTGAATCTAGTTGACTTGTTTACATGAGTAACCTTAGAGACTAAATTGAGCTTTAGCATAGAAGGAAGATTAATTTGAACTTTTTCTTGATATTTGATTAAAAATATTAT
>CATIWM010723364.1:0-13226 GCA_949671775.1 Mallotus repandus
ATTAGTACAGGATAAAAATTTATTTTAATTATTTATCTATAAAAAATATATACATTTATCACTTTATTTATCAAATAAAACAAATGGATTTATCACGTAAAATTAATCAAAATCTATATAACTAACGAATAAATAAATAAAAAATAAATAAATAAATTATCAATTAACTAAATTTTGGCCAATCAGATTTAAGAAAAATCAATACAAATTGAAATAAAACAAAGAAAATTTGACGAAAATTAATCGAAATTCTGTAATTCCGATCGGAATTCTTAATTTCTTATCGGAAATATAGAATTCCTTCTATATTTCCGACCGGAATTCTATATTTCCGATCAGAAATCTACTATTCTTATTTTTTTTAACATTTAATTACAAAAAGACCCTTGAAGGAGAAGAAAACTTTCAATTTAGTCCACAAAAAATGTAATCAAGCCTTAGAATCCGAAACTCAAATATTAGAGACTCATTTGCTACGAGTTTTCATCATCGGAGTCTTCTTTCACATCCATACTCTAATTATCCCGAAATTGGGTGCTTACAAACATTAAAGATCAAAAGTAAATCTGTAACAAATTTGTTAAACAAATCAAAGAGATCAATATTCAAACAACAATCAAAACAACATTAAAGATCAAAAGCAACAATCATTGAAAAACCATGTATGCAACTTATAAACATACCATATATGATTTTTTTTAGTATTTCTTCTTTTTTTTTTTTCAAAAATAAACACTAAATCATGATTATAAAAAAACATTCAAAGTTTATTTGAACAATATAAATGTTGTTTCCATGATTATAAACAATAAAAATAACATTCCACATCAGTTTCTTAAAAATAAATAAAAAGAAACAAAAAGCAACAAGAAACAACAAAAAAGCTTAAGCATGCGAGAAATAATATCCCACATTAGTTTCTTAGAAACAAAAAAAAAGAAACAAAAAACAACACAAAGCAACAAGAAGCAATAAAAAACTAAAAACATGAGAAAAAAGCAACAAGAAGCTACAATGTTTTAAAATCATAAATGACTAACTAATTTCTTTGATTTTTTTATTACAAGTACAATGGAAATTATATATGGTTTCATTCATCACAATGGCTGTCACGACCCAAACCCGGGAGTCATGATCGGCTCTAGGGAATAGGAATTCACCCGAATCCGGAACTTGTAGCAAGCCTTAAACATAAATAAACATTCAACAACAAATAAAAATACCTCAGAATTAAAACTTTTAATAATATAACAAAAACTCCATATCATATAATAATAAAATATTTATACAAATATTCAAATACATAACTTCAATTTAAAACAACCTTACATACTACCACAAGATATACTACTACTGCAGCATTTAATAAAATACAAGAAAAGATGGCAGTTCAAAATTTACATAAGTCAACCGGGGAAGAAAAAGTCCGGTGAAGAGTACTATACAAGGTCTGACTATAAAGATCCTAAAAAAAATAATAATTGAGGGGGTCAGACCTCACTAAATGAATCATTATTATATATATACATGTAATCTAATGCACGTATACACAAGCATCAATAATAATATTCGTATATTTATATTTATATAAATATACATACAATCCACACAAATGCTTGAAAATATTTTTCAAGATTTATTTTGCTGGAGGATCGGAGCAGAACCCTAAAAGTTCGCATCCTCAAATCACATATTTTTTTTTACTTGCCATCAGGCTCACTTAAATACCAAAATATTTCTCTTTTTCCTAATTGACAGTGGACTGGCCTTGAGACACTAAGTCAACCGAGCTCCTGCAGTCTCACTGCCGGCATGACTGGCCCGAGACACTAACTCAACTGAGCTCCAGCAGTCATACCACTTTCAACCAAAAATTTTAATAATTCAATAATCATAAATTCCATAATATTGATCGAATATTAAACCTAGCATTCTAACATACTGGTGCGCACACAGTCCTAGTGTAGCCCACTAGGTAGCATGTTCTACGGCTATCCTCCAAAAATATTTTAATCAAAATAAATAAATAATTCATCATAAATATATGCATCCATATTACGAAATTAGAATTTGCATTTAAATATTCTTATGAAAATATATATATGCATGTATGATCATATTTATGAAATATAAATATATGCATATATAAAATCATAATAAATAACAATAAATTCGTACTTCTTCAAAATATGGATACCAAATCATGAATTCTATATGCCATGCATACATATAATAACAATTCACAGGTATACGCTCCTCTACTCTAGTTCGGCTGGCCCAGTCCAGAACGCCTAGCTTGCGGTGCAGTTAAAAATATTCGCCAAATATTCTACAGGTGTAGATCTGATGCATGGTTGGTGGCTACGGACTCCAAAGGAACCAACCTTGTCACCTAAAACCTGCCGAAACAGTAGAAATGATGAAAATACGTCGACTGATCTCCTTCAATTTGTGGGTGCTTCTGGACATTTTCTTGCAAAATAAAAGCTAGGGAAAGGTAGAAGAGAATGAGAAGAAACTATGGTTCAAATTTGAGATCGATCGAAGTTCGTTTGGGTGTTAAATAAAGAAGACAAAAAGTTTAGGGACTAAAAGGAAATTTACCACTAAAAAATGTTAAAACCCGTTGTTTCTTCTTCCTTTTTTTGGATGATGCAGACCAAATTCCCTTTTATAATGGGTGTCCATCCCCCTTTGGTACCCTTTGTTTTAATAAAGTAAAAGTTAAAAAAATAAAATAATATAATAATAAAATATCTCTAATTTTATTATTTCCTCTAAAATACACATATATATTTACACACTGCACAATTTTTTAAAAGTATATTAAAATACATTAAGTCAATAATATTAAAATAATATTCAACACTAAAATTTAAATTAAATTTCACTAATAATCATCTTAATATTAATAAAATATTTATTAACACTGCAAGTCTCGAAATTTTTTTTTTTTTTATAATTTGTAAAAATTCAGGTTATAACAATGGCAACTGGAATAAAGCAACAAATTACATTGATTTTGATGTGACAAAAATTACCATACAACTAAATTGCAGCTTTGATGAAATGGTGAAAACAATATCAGACCAGCTTCGAATTGAAACAAATTTTCAGTAAATGGTCATATAGTACAAAGTCAGAGAAAATTATCCACCTTTAAAAATAGAAGACAATGTAACTTTCTTCTTCTATTAGTAACTAAAGAAGAAAGAGTCTACTTTCACTAAATTCCTTACATGCATAACTTTTAATAAAAAGAAATTTCTAGAAACAAGCTTTAACAACAACCTGTTGCAACAACAATCAACAACTCAAACAGATATGGTATCACTTTTTGAACATAGCTCAACAAACACAGAAGCAAATAACCAAAATTTAGAATTTTTAGACTATGCAAAAACGATGATGGATATGCTTCTACTAGAAGATGGGACTGAAGAATCATCAATAATTTGCAACAAAATAGCAACAGAACCTGAAGAAGGTATAATATACAACAGTAAAGAAGAATTAAAAAAAGCATTAAGATATAGTACTGCCAAGAACCACTTCTAATACAGAATTGTTAAGACAAACACTCTCAACTTTACTACTAAATACTTGGATAAAAAATGCAGTTGGGTGATAAGAGCTTCAAAAAATGGAAAAATAGACAAATTCATTGTTAAAAAGTTCAACAACATCCACACATGCAGCATGAACATTAGTTTAGCAGACCAAAAATAAGCAAAAACAACTCTGGTGGCTGGCTATATAAAATCAAAATACCAGAGTGTCAAAACCATATACTCGCCAGCAGATATAATGAGAGACATGAAAGAAGAGTATGCCATCAATATAAACTACCTAAAAGCATGGAGATCAAAAGAAATGGCACTTCAAATGCTAAGAGGTAAACTGGATGAATCCTATGCACTTTTACCAAGTTTTCTACACATGTTAAAGAGAACAAATCTAAGATCAATTGTTGACCTCGATACGAAAGAAGACCACTCATTCCTCTATATGTTCATGGCACTTGATGCATCAATAAAAGGGTGGAAATATTATAGACCTATTTTAGTAGTCGATGGCATATTTTTGACAAGGACATATGGCGGCACGCTGCTTTCAACAACAACATAAGATGCTGGTGGTAAAATCTTTTCTCTTGCTTTCTCTGTTGTTAACTTTGAAAATGATGAATCTTAGGAATGGTTCTTTAGAAAAATCAGACAAGCTTTTGGGTGTAAAGAAGGAATTTGTAAAATATTTTACAGACATGAAAGTATAGAAAAAGCAGTACAAGAAATATACCCTGAAGCAGACATGGTACTTGTATATACCATCTTTTAAACAACCTGAAAAACAACTTCAAAAAGCACTTAAAAAGCATCAAGGATTCTTTATTTTAAGCTGCAAAAGCAAACACCGTTGAAGAGTTTGAGTACCACATGAACGACTTGCACTACAAAAAAACTGAATTTTAGTGATGAAAATTTGTGATGAAAATTTCTGTTACAAAATTATGACAAATTTATGACGGAATAGTGACTGAAATTAGAATTAGTGACAAACATTTGTAACGGAATAGATTTTCATCACAAAAATTATAAGAAAAGCAATTGTGGAGATTTTGTGACCGATTTGTGATGAAAAATTGTGACGGATTTGTGACAAAAAAGAAATCCATTACTAAAATGTGGCGGGAAGTTGGCGCAAAAATTTTGTGATGGATTTGAGACTACTCTGTGACGAAAAATCAATCTATCACTAAATAAACTAGAAGTAATTGCTTCATTAAAAATAATTTGTGACGAATGACATTTTCGTCACAAAAATAGTGACAGAAATGGAATTTCGTCACAAAATAGTGACGAAAAGTGGATTCCATCAAAAACTAGTGACAGAAAGTGGACTACGTCACTAAATTTTGTGATGGAAATTAAATTTCATCATTATTTTGTGACTAGAATACAATTTCTGTCACAAAATAGTGACAAAATTAAAATTCTGTCACAAAATAGTGACGGAATTACAATTTCGTCACTATCTTATGATAGAATTAACTTTTCATCACTATTTTGTGACGGAATTACAATTCCATCGCTATTTTATGACGAAATTATAATTCTGTCACTATTTTGTGATGGAATTATAATTTCGTCACTATTTTGTGACAGAATTGTAATTTTATCACTAAATAGTGATGGAAATTTAACTCCGTCACAAAATGGTGACGGAATTGTAATCTGTCACTATTTAGTGACAAAAATATAATTTCGTCACCAATTAGTGACGGAATTTAACTCCGTCACTATTTTGTGACGGAGTTAAATTTTTGTTACTAATTTATGATGGAATTATATTTCTATCACTATTTTGTGACGAAATTCCATTTCCGTCAATATTTTGTGACGGATGTAATATTCTGTCACTATTTTGTAACGGATCTGTGATAAATATCTATTAAAAATAATTCCTTTTTATATTTTAAATTGTATTAAACAATATTTCAAAATATTAATAAAATATATTGTAAATAAATTATATTATAAACTATTTCAAAATATTATAAACTATTTTAAATTTTATTATTAACATATGTTGTGCTATATTATACAAGTTTTTAAAATTTTAAAATTTGTGATATTTCAATTTTTTTTAAATTGTATTATACGCTACTAAATAGTCATAAAATATAATAAATATTAAAATAAATAATATATATCGTGATATATAGTTACAAAAATTGAAAATATAAAAATTTGTGATATTTCACCCTTAAATTTTTATTTTAGCCACCATTGGGTATAACTAATTGAAGCCAACTTGTTCAACTATATATTTGAGATTGACTCGATTATTATCGTGTTGAGCTCAAACTTGAGCTATTCCAATAGTTGAATCAATTTTTATTTTAGCCACCATTGGGTCATAGCTAATTGAAGCCAACCTGTTAAACTATATATTAGAGATTGACTCGATTATTATCGTGTTGAGCTCAAGCTAGAGCTATTCCAATAAGTTGAATCGATCTCGTCCTCTTAAATGAATATAATTTGATGAACCCATAACCGTAATCGCTACTAATGGTGTTTGTACATATTTTCCTATAATATATATATATATAACTCAAAACTTGATTTCACTATAGCACTACAGTAAATTAATTAGGCATCGATTTTGCTAAAATTACGTTAGTTGCCACCGTATGCTATTTTCATAATTAGTCTCTTATTTCCCTTTTATTTACGGTGTTTGCCACCTCCAATGTTCCAAAATAGTGCTTTTTTTTTTCTTGTCTTATGCTTGGTTTTTTTCCTTAAATACCCTTGAGTAGAATGCAATTCATTGCCCTTTTTAGTGGCTTTTCCGTCTATTTTGTTTCATTGTTTTTTTTTTTGGGTCAAGAGAGGGGAGGGCGTGGGCGAAATCGAACCTCCCCGCTCTTCATTATGCCAGCCTCGTGATTTTGTTTCATTGTTTATAAACCTTAAGGCTGAAAAAATGAATATATTTCTATTTTTTATTTTCATTTTTTTCGTTTGGTTGTATTTGTATTTGGCCTTTTTTTTGTATCTTTTAGAAAAAAAAATTTCTTTAGTAAATTGATTATGTTGTTTTTCTTTAGTTAAACTATTAAATCTTTTTAAAAAAAATTGGTTATTTTTGAATGTGCACCAAGAATACGACATTGCATTTGTTAGTTTTTTAGTTAAGTATGGAAAATTATCAAGCAAAAGGAAATTTATTGTTATTATTTTGTACTTTAATATGTAAAACATATATTTTATTTTTTAAAAAGAAAATCTGGTTGTTTGTTAAAATAGAAAAATAGGTGTGCTGATTTTGTAATTTAAGAATTTTTTTTTAAAAAGGCACTATTGTATATTCAAATTAAAAAAATATAAATATGCAATGATTAGTTTATATTGTATTTTTTTTAGCACCCTAACTTTTCTTTACTTCTTAACTGATTATTATACGAATATTAAATTGGATAAATTTATGGGGTTGACAAAAAAAAGTAAATTAAAATATTGAATTGGATAAAATTATGGGATCAATAAAAGTCATAAAATTTGTGGTATGGTATTAATTTTTACATGTGGTTGTAATATATTTGATTAGTTTTTTTAAAAAATAACATTTATATATGTTTGTTTAATTTAGCAGTATTTGCATTGTGAAATAAGTGTTTTTTATTTAAAAAGTTGTGCCTTTGTTTATTTATTTATTTGTTTAGAATTTTATTTTATTTTTTAAAAAAAAAGAGCAGTTAAACAAAAATATTCTATTATTTTGAGTTAAATAAAAAACAATAAGAAATTATTTTTTTCAGTGCTATTTTTTGTAATTATTTTTAAAATACGAATTAAATCAATTGTTATTTTACTTTTTTTTTAGGTAATATCAAGGCTGAAAATTATGTTTAGCAAAAATACTATGTTCTAATGAATTTAATATAAAAAAATTCTCTATGCCAATGAAATGCCTTATTTAAAATTTTTCAATCCTGCCAAAAAAAATTAATATTTATTTGTTTGTCAAATTTAATATTTTAAATTTAAATCTTTTAATTTGGCTATTTTATAATAGAATCACAAAAAAATTATTATTTTTATTTCCATTTTGTAGTTTTTTCTTGAAATTATCACCAAATATTTGTTAAAAACTATAATTTTAATTAATTTTTCCTTTTCCTTGCAAGTTTGATGACCCAGATGAAGATAAAAATTAACATTCTTTTTAGCTTCTATGTAATTTGCTCTTATTTTTTTCACATGAACAATATGCATAAAACATTAATATTGAAAGTATGAACTTAATGTCTATATTAAATAATAAATACAAACTTAATGTCTATATTAAATAAAAACTTGAGGTATGTACTATACCTGCGGCGAAGCGCAGACAAACTTTCTAGTTTTAGTATAATTAAAAAATAGTTTATGGAACTGAGTCTAATTAATTTAAATATTTTAAATTTATACATATTGTAAACTTTTATATAATATCTTAAAAGATTTTATATTTAAGCTATAGTTTTGTAAGTTAAAGTAAATATTTAATATAAATTTAAAAGGTAAAAGAAATAAAATAATTAAAATAATATGTGTGTATATATGTGTGTGTTTATGTGTATGATTTTATATATTAATTACTTTAAAGAATTTTTAATATAAACAATGTTTATGTAATAAATACTAAATAGTATAATTGATGGTATTTAAATTTTGTTCCTAATTTTTTTCCTTTGGTTCATTCTCACCGCCAGCATGAATTCATTCTCACCGCCGCCACCATCACTCCTCACCTTACCTCATTCTCACCGGTCCAGATAAGCATAAATATGAGTTCGAATAGGCAGTGGATGTATGCTAGATTGGATAATGGATGGATAAGGCCTGAATTTATAATAGGAGTTGAGCAGTTTGTGAAATTTATAAAAATGCATCCAAAATGTATGGACGGTGAAAAGATTAAGTGCCCATGTAATAATCGCAAGTGTCAGAATAAGAATTATTTAGACGAAGATACCATTAAAGTGCATCTTAAAAGAAATGTATTTGTGGTAGATTATTATCGTTGGTATCATCATGGAGAAACCTATGTGCCTCAGCCAATAGAACAAAATGTTGGCCAAATTGATGCTATAGAGCATGGTGAGACATTTAATGCAATGCAGTCTATGGTGTATGATGCAGTGTCTAGATTGTTAAATATTAAGGCTGAACATTATATCTCTGAAAGGTGCTATGATGAAATTTGTAAATTGATAAAAGAATTACTTCCGACCAATAATCTGATGATAGACAACTTTTATAGCATAAAGAAGTTAGTTCAAGGTTTGGGTTTGTTTATTCATTATTTTTATGAATTAATTATTTATTTGATTTAAATATTTATAATCCAAATTTGATTTGGAGATAATGGTAGAACGTGTTACCTAGTGGGTTTCACTAGGACCACGTGCGCACGGGTAATATCTAGTATATAATATATATGTATATGATTAAGCTCGGTTGATGCATTGCTCTCGGAACATCCAATATGGAATAAGTGAAATGACTGTGGCAGTAACTCGGTTGATGCATTGCTCTCGGGACATCCAATATGGAATAAGTGAAATGACTGTGGCAGTAACTCGGTTGATGCTTTACTCTCGGGATGACAGTCACTTAGATTAAGAGAGCCGAAAGGCTATTAGAATAATGGTTTAGGGTTCTACCAGTTTTCCACCAAAATAAATATTTTAAATGTTTTATATGAGATTTCATATTAAATTGATTTAGGAAATTTTAAAGAGACTCAACATAATATTATCGAGAAAAGTAAATGATTTTAATAATCATAATTATTTTATTCTATTTTATTTTAGAAAGAATTTTAATAACTGGTTTTTAAAACCAGTATGCATTTTATAAAATTAACTCACTCAGTGAGGTCTAATTCCCTTCAATTTATTTTTTTCAGGACCTCACAGTTAGTCTATTAGTATTCCTCCTTTGCGCAGAGTTCATTCTTCATCGGCAGTATTGAGTATGTTAATTTAGATTGTGTACTGTGTAATTAAATTCTAGACACCGCAGTAGTTAAATTTCAGATATGTATTATTAGTATTTTGTATTTGTATTTGAATATTGTATATGAACTGAAAAATATTGTATTTAAAGAATATTATTTTATGCTTATATAATTTTGTGCATCTATTATTTTATTGTTAAGTGTATTATTTTAATTCCACGAAAAATTTTAAGGCTTGCTATGGGATTCGGTTACCTTATGTATCCCCAATCCCTAGTCTCGGTTACGAACCTTCAGTTTGAGTCGTGACATGAAGTCTATACCCCAAACATCAAAGAAGGATTCCTTTCAAGGGCATCTCATGTTTCCTGGATATATTTCCCACTCTTTGACATCTATCACAATTAAGAACAAACTCTCTAGCATCTTTAAATAAAGTTGGCCACCAAAAACCAGATTGTAGTACCTTAGATGCCATTTTTGTTGCACCAAAATGTCCTCCAACATCCAAGGAATGGCAATGTCTCAAAACATCATGAGCTTCATCCTGAGGTACACATCTCCAAATTAAACCATCCGCACATCTCTTGTAAAGTAATGGCTCTCCCAATAGTAGAATTTGCTATCATGTAAGAATTTCTTCCGTTGTCTATAATCCAGTCCATAAGGAAGAATACTACTGACAAGATAGTTAGCAATATCCGCAAACCATAGAAGTTCCTCAGATGCCACACTTAGTAGATGTTCACCATGAAATGTCTCATTAATTGGTACACCATCATCATAATCCTTTAATCCATCTTTATCAAGCCTCGATAGATGGTCTGCAACCAAATTTTCACTGCCTTTCTTGTCTCTCACTTCCCAATCAAACTCTTGAAGCATCAAAATCCACCGTAGGAGCCTAGGTTTTGCATCCTTCTTACTTAGAAGATAATTAAGAGTAGCATGGTCTGATTAAACAATCACCTTTTGCCCCCATAAGATATGCTCTAAACTTGTCAAATGCATAAACAATAGCAAGCAACTCTTTCTCTATAGTAGTGTAGTTGATTTGAGCATCATTAAGTAGTTTGCTAACATAGTAAATCACATAAGGCTTGCCTTCCTTCCTTTGACCTAAAACAACCCCCACCACTAAGTTACTTGCAACACACATAATCTCAAAAGGTTGCTCCTAATTAGGTGGTTGCAAAATAGGTGCTGAAAGAAGAGTTTTCTTTAAAGTTTTGAATGCATCAATACATGCCTTATCAAACTCAAATACAACATCTTTAGCAAGTAGTTTACATAAGGGCTTTGCAATCTTGGAAAAATCTTTAATAAATTATCGGTAGAAACCCGCATGTCCAAGAAAGCTTCTTAAATCCGTCACACACTTCGGGTGTGGCAAATTAGCAATCACTTCTATTTTTGCTCTATCAACTTCAATACCTCTATTTGATACTAAATGGCTAAGCACAATCCCTTCTTATGCCATAAAGTGGCATTTTTCCCAATTCAAGACCAATCTATGCTCCTTACACCTGTCAAGAACTTTGGAAAGATTGTCAAGACAATTTGCAAAGTTAGATCCATAAACATTGAAATCATCCATAAAAACCTCCACATAATCATCTAGTAAATCACTAAATATGGAAAACATGCATCTTTGAAAAGTTGCAGGTGCGTTGCATAAACCAAAAGGCATACGCCTAAAGGCAAAAGTATCATATGGTCATGTAAAAGTAGTCTTAGCTTGGTCCTCTAGATGAATAGGAATTTGATAGAATCCACTAAGTCCATCTAAATAACAGAAGTAAGAAAAGTTAGCTAGCCTCTCAAGGACTTGGTCGATAAAAGGCAATGGAAAATGATCTTTCCTAGTTGCTTTATTTAATTTTCTATAGTCAATACACATATGCCATCCTGTGATAGTTCCAGTAGGTATCAAAACATTAGATTCATTCCTAACAACGGTTAAGCCTCCCTTCTTTGGAATAACTTGAACGGGGCTCACCCATTTACTATCACTAATGGAATATATGATTCCATTACCAAGCAACTTTATTACCTCCTTTCTCACCACTTCCTTGAGAGTGGGGTTTAACCACCTTTGGCCTTCAATGGAAGGCTTGGCATTATCCTCCAAGAGGATTCTATGCATAAACAATTTTAGGCTAATGCCCTTCAAATCATTAATAGAATAACCAAAGGCATGCTTATGACTAAGCAATACATCACTCAAGGCATCAACATCAATAATAGGCAAAGATGAATTTATAATAAAGGGAAATTTAAAGTTAGAGTCAAGAAATTCATATCTTAGAATTGATGGTAAGGGCTTGAGCTCTAGCTTCACTTCTTCATTTGGTGAAGTAACTTTAGAATCTTCATCCTTCCTTAAGAGTTCAAACCTTAAAATTCTATGGGGAGGAAGGTAAGGATTTACTTGCAATAGTCCAACTTTAGCTTCTTGCTCTATGTATGGCTCATAAGGGTCTAGCCTCAAACATTCATATACTACTTCTTTAATGCATTCGTCAATAACATCAACGGAATCAATTCTGCTTGTGACTTCCATTGGTGTAGACTTCATCATTTTAAACACATTAAATTCCATATGCTCATTGTCTACTTCCAATGTAATCTTTCCTCTCTTCATGTCAATAATTGCTCATGCTGTTATAAAAAATGGTCTCCCAAACAAGATTGGGATTTCAAGATCCTCCATGTCTAACACAATAAAATCAGTTGGTATCACAAACTTTCCCACTTTTATTGGCACATTTTCAAGAATACCTAATGGATATTTGATAGACTTATCCGCCATAGAAAGACACATATTGGTAGGCCTAAGTTCATCCAAATCAAGCTTTCGATAAATGGAGTAAGGCATAAGCCTAATGCTAGCACCAATATCACACAAGGCCTTATCAAAATGAGAACCTCTAATTACACAAGGAACCATAAAGCAACCGGGATCCTTAAGCTTTGTTGGAGACTTGGAATACATAGCCTTAGATTCTTTAATGAGAGAAACTAACCCATAATCTTCAAGCTTGCTCTTATGACTTATGATATCTTTCAAAAATTTACCCCAAGCTGGCATGTCTATAATTGCATACATAAATGGCATGGTAATGGTGAGTTCCCTTAGACAATTAAGGAATTTGCCAAATTGCTTATCCAAGCTATGTCTTATGAACCTTTGAGGAAAAGGTAATGTTTTAAAATCTACCTTAGGTTCATCATCTATAAGGGGGTATGGCACCTTTCTTTGCACCCATCTGTACACCTTCAACATCATCCTTACCACTAGCATCGCAATTTTTATTTTCTTTACTAGCTTCCACCTCTACTATATCATTATCCTCAACCACTCTCTTACTTTTACTAGTAACTTTTTCAACTTCCTTACCACTCCTCAAAGTGATTACTTAGTTAGTCTATTTTAATGCAAACTCTGGTTGGCTAGGAAGCTTTCCCATGGGTTTAGAGTTAGAGGAAGAGGCTTGTTGAGCAATTTGAGTTTCAAGGATGCGGTTATGAGTTGTTAACTATTCAAGTTTGGAGCTAATTTGCTTAAATTTCTCCTCACTTTGTTTGTTAATGGCCATTTGTTGGTTAACAAATTGCTCCATAAGAGTCTCAAGGTTAGATTTAGGTTGTGTAGGGTTGAAAGCTTGTTTCATGGGAAATCCTGGAGGGTTTTATGGTTTGGTGTTTGGGTT
>CATIWM010723470.1:0-29530 GCA_949671775.1 Mallotus repandus
TGTAACATTCAAGTAAAAGTTC
Source organism: Mallotus repandus (assembly GCA_949671775.1). Classification (NCBI taxonomy): domain Eukaryota; kingdom Viridiplantae; phylum Streptophyta; class Magnoliopsida; order Malpighiales; family Euphorbiaceae; genus Mallotus; species Mallotus repandus. The sequence continues at coordinate 23 of CATIWM010723470.1, forward strand.
ATGAATTTTTTTCATTTAAATGATGAATCTATATGAATGAAAAGTAGAAGCATATATGAAGAAGGAAAAAGATGTTCATCAAAGTAGGAAGCAAGCATTTAAGTAACGCAAAATATTAAAAAGATGTTTATGATAGTTCGAAGCGAAAGATCTGTAGAAGAAAATAGGACTTTATTTACTTACAGTAGGAAAAATGAGATTCGAAGTTGTAGAGACGAAATGATGATTCTTTCACCGCTGAGATACTCCAGAGAGGAACGAAAGAGCAAGCTTCGTGATGGATGTTGAGAGCGAGGGAATGAGAAAACGAGAGAGATGAACGAGAGAGTTGCAGAGAGCGAGGTTTTTCGAGAAGTGACAAGTTATGGATGCAGAAAGTCGCGTTTCATGTACAGAGCGAGAGACGTTGCATTGCTTGTTAACTGCCGTTAACGGGACACGTTCAAAAGAGAAGCGGACTCCTTTATGTGGCACGTGTGATGTGCCTTGATCCGGGTTGCAACATGAACAGGAGTCCATGGTATAACAATTCCCAGGATTCATGAGATGAAATTTTCTGTATTTTCATACCAACAATAATAATATTAATTTTCCTGATTTACCATCAAGCTGGGTTTGGGTAGGCTTTTCACAAAAGAATGTTACGCCCAACCCAAATTCCCTGGTCAGCCTCCAGGATCAGCTGGCGAAACAGACGCATAAAAACAGCGTAACATGGGAACATGAATTGATTCAGATTAATGTAACTATCCTGCGAACAGACAGAAACAAGAACAAACGACATAATAATTTGACATGTGGAATTAAAATATTGCCATCCGTACAGATGGTTCACTTTGGGTTTGGAGGACATGTCATTAATCAAACAATGGCAGCAGCTGCAGTTCCCCCTGTTTCTTTCTTCCACAACCCTTTCATAGATCTCTCGAAGCAAACCCATAACGCAGATCCCCAGAACCTCAATTCTAACAGATGCTTTTTATCGGATCTCTCCATTATTCCCTCCAAATCCACCCAAATTCTTTGTTAAGACCTCAGAAACCTCTGCAACATGCAAAGGCCAATTGCAGGCTTTATGCAACAAAAGCAATGGCTGCAACGGGATCCAATACTAAAGCAGCAGCAGCAGAAACTGGTTTTGGTTTTAGGGAGTTGATGGAAACTTTGACTATTGATGTAGAGAGAGCAGAGAGTAGGCCACTAAATGTGCCTCTGATAGCACCTTTTACTATAGCTTCTTCACGGCTTGACAAAGTAGAGAATGTGGCTATTAGGATTGAATTGAGTAATGGGTGTGTGGGTTGGGGAGAGACCCCAATATTGCCTTTTGTTACTGCGGAGGATCAGCCTGCTGCTATGATGAAATCCAGGGAGGCTTGTGAGTTGCTGAGGAGTAGTCCGCCAATGAGCTTCAGATCGCTTTTGGAGAAGATTGGTGTGATGCTTCCTGGGCATAAGTTTGCTTCTGTGAGTTGAATTGGGAAATATTTTTTGGTGCTTCCGATTTTTGGGATTTGATTGGTTAATTTCGTTGCTCTTGTTATGGTCGGTTCTTGCTTGATTTATTGAATTCTTAAATATTTGAATTGGACAGTCTGGCTTATCAATTAACAGGATAACGATTCTGTTGTTCATTTTTAATTTTCTTGCTTAAGAAAGCGTGAGATTCGATGTTGCATAATCTTAATTATAAAAAATATTTGAACTTTAGAACTCTATATATGTGTGCTTTCTCCTGCTCAGTTGGGGACTGGATCAGTTTGTTACGTAAGCTTCAGTTTTATTATAATTATGAAGAGAAGACAATTGGTGAAACTAAAATATAAAATTTAAGAAAATTTGGTACCAAATGTTGGCTGGCTCTGATATTATGTCCAGGGTGCCTTTGTTGGAACTTAACTCAGTCAACTAATTCTACTAGTTAGCAGAGGCACACATTTTACTGATATACTGTATTCTAATTTCTATAGTAGAACAATTTTTACATATAGGTGAAGATGGCCATGTACTGATATGTAATTTAATCAATGAGTAAAATTTATATGCAAATTACATATAATGATGTCTTGATGGAGATTTGTCATCTTCATTATTGTTTTTCACTTTTATTCTCACCTGTGTGGGTTACAGGAGTTTCTACTTCCTAGTACTAATTGAACTTTTTTTGCACTTAAAGGTAAGGGCAGGAGTTGAGATGGCATTGATTGATGCAATGGCTAATAGCATTGGTATACCTTTATGGAGACTATTTGGTGGAGTTTCAAACAGCATAACAACTGATATAACAGTTCAGTGCCTTTGGTAGTTATTCTTCAGTTTAAAGATACTTATGATTTTTGCCATTCATAATATATTGCTTCTTGTTTGGTGCAATTGGTGGTTTTGGCATTAGTTGCATCAAAAATAAGAAATTTGTGAACTTACAATGAAAAATAAACAATATCTCCATTTTTGAATAGTAGGCTCATCCATGTTATATGTGCAGATTCCCATTGTATCACCAGCTGAAGCTGCTGAATTGGCTTCAAAGTATTGCAAACAAGGATTTAAAACTTTGAAGCTCAAGGTGGGAAAGAATCTCAAGTCAGATATTGAAGTTCTTCAGGCTATACGTGCAGTCTACCCTGATTGCCTCTTTATCTTGGATGCTAATGAGGGGTACAAACCTGAAGAAGCTGTTGAAGTTCTCGAAAAGTTACATGGTAAACAATGTAGTATTTACTGTTTAATGTGTTTAATGATGTCCTTCTTTTCATAATAGCCTTCATCAAGTCTCTGCATTGGGGAAGTAACCGATATGCTTTCATTTTCTAGTCTTTCTTATTTGATTTGCAAGAACATGGAGTGCATTTCAGGATGCTGAGCCCTCCTGCAGGTTTTTCTGGGAAAAGCAGCATTGCGCTGCAGTTTCCCCGCAATCTATCTACACTTAGGAATTAATATGTGGTGAATCGCAAGTTCTGCACATGTGGGTGTGGCCCACTTAAACACACTTTCAAATTCATCTTTAGTCTTTGAAATTCATCCTTAGTGATTCATACTTCTGCCCTAATGATTAACTGGGTATAGAGAAGACAATGTTCACTTATGCATGATCTCTACCTCTCACTCTCTGTCTCATCTTCATATAATTTTATTGTAATCAATTCAATTTTAAAATGTATTTAGGCTTTAATCTATGAAACTAACTTGATGTACCACATTCTACTCCCAGAAATGCAGGTTACTCCTATTCTTTTGGAGCAGCCAGTTCATAGAGATGATTGGGAAGGCCTTGGTCATGTTACTAAGATTGCAAAAGGAAAATATGGCATATCTGTTGCAGCTGATGAAAGTTGTCGGGGCATAGATGACGTGAAGAAAATAGTAGAAGGTAATCTTGCAGATGTCATTAACATCAAGCTAGCCAAAGTTGGGGTTGTTGGGGCACTTGAGATTATTGAGGTGGCTAGGGCATCAGGATTTGATCTAATGATTGGTGGTATGGTGGAGACAAGGTTGGCCATGGGCTTTGCAGGACACCTTGCTGCTGGCCTTGGGTTTTTTAAGTAAGTGCAGTGAATTTCTTATTGTTTCATGAATCAATTGACAATCAACACATGATCGGATAATTTACTTTTCAATGAGTCAATAATTTGTATTGCATACATTTGATATTTTTCTGCTTAAGCTTCAAGTATAAACTTACATGTTTTTGATTGTTCATTTACAAATGATTGTTGCAGGTTTGTTGACCTGGATACTCCCCTTTTGCTATCAGAAGATCCTGTCCATGGGGGTTATGAAGGTATTATTGAACTTTTCTCTTCAGCAATGTCATTTATAGTGCTTGAACCTATGTGTTAAGCAGTTTGGTATCCTTGCATTTAATAATCTTTGAAATCTAAACTGCTTCCCTTTTTGTCTTGTTGTAGTATCAGGTGCTGTTTACAGATTCACAAATGCTAGAGGCCATGCTGGTTTTCTTCATTGGGACAACATTATCTGGTGAGTTTTACTTTAAAATATGCTTCTTCAATCTGCTGGCACAGGGCTAACATAGTTTATCATCCAGTTGTTTAGAATATTTTAAATGCTTACTGCATATCTCACATTGTAAGTTTGTCTCAGCTGTCAAGCAGAAGCTTCAGAGCATACAAAAACTAGCATCATGGTTATATACCCAGCCTTCATGCAATAGTGCAGAATTTTCATGGGTATAACACTGGAATAGAATTTCATTTCTTTTTTTAGGGGGTATTACATGTCTTGGCGGCAAGCTTTAGTCAGAGACAAGATTGTTGATCATTTTGGAAATTATGTGGCATTTACAATGAAAGTATGTGTAAGATTTTAGCATTTATACTAGTGTACAATTCCTGAGGTTAAAGATATCTCACTGATTGTGTTGCATGATGGCATGAAAACTATTTCACAATGTGTATATACGCATGCTAAACTATGGCAAGGAGCCAGGATCAAATAAAATTAAAAGTAAATGATAGCCATTTTATACGCCATTAAAGTGAGACGTGTTGACCTCAGTTGGATCACAAATTGTAATAATGGAGACAACCATCCTATGACATATTGACCTCAGTTGTCTCCTAGGGATTTTGGCTTAATTTTCTTCGGAACTTCTTGGTCACCAATTATGTCCTTCAATGACTTCCTAAATTCTAGGTTGCTTTTCTTCAGTGATTGCCAGGCTTCATAGGAGAATTTGCTGTCCAATAAGTATTTGCTGCCTACTTTCATAGAAGAGCTTGCTGATTGACTCCATGGGAGAGCCATATACCAAATTCTTGGTGATCTTAAAACTCATCTATTTGTGCACATGAAGTCTTTTATCTCTTCTTGGTGATCTTATAACTTCTTGAAAGGAATAGCATGAGATGTTGATTTGGTCAATGCTGCCTCATCCATTTCTAGTACGTTCACAACTAGTCAATAGTTAAACAAGTCTCTTGAATTTTTCTAAGCCGTTGGAAAGATATCTCTAGAATTATCTTAGGTGGTGTAAATAGCACTGTCGTTGTGGAAAACATTTAGAATCCTACTGAGCTTTGCTAGTTGTCTATAAATGCTACTTGGCCATTGTATTGTTGTGTGTGAGCAATCTGTGGTATAGAGTTAGTGAATGACATAGCAGATAGAGTAATAGATTCAGGGTGTGAATGTAAGGTGCATGATAAAGTGTGGGAGCAGCAAGTGAGAATCTTTATATGAATGTGTGAGCATTAGTTTTGGGTATGAATATTATTAAGTGTTAGCATGTTTAGTGTAATAAAATATGGTGCAAGTCCACCATGTTATTTCTTCATATTGGCTTAGCATGAGATTTATCTCAACCAATTCTGTATAAGTGGCTTATATACTAACATAAACTATATGCTCCATTTTTGCATGTATGAATTTGAATGTGAAGAGACGTATATTATTTATCTCATGTTGAATTCTGCTCCATACTGCCATAGTCATCATGCATCTCAACTGGTCCGATGTTATTTGCTTAGCTTATGGCTTAAAATGAAGTATGGTTCTCATAGCCTAAGCGTAAGATATAGCTGATAGTTAATAGAAGGATTCAAGGACCACCATCACCTGCTGGTCCTGCTGCTATATGGAGGCTCAAGTTTGAGTTGACAGCACTGCTGCTTGGCAGAATCCTGCACTTCATGGTAAATGCTGAGAATAATAGTTCAAACATAGAGAAGGGAACAACTAAGAAGACTATTTCAAATTTTATGCTCTTTGCATTACGGTTCTCGTAGCCATACTTTCCGTATATATTTCTGGATTAGCTATTACCAGTTCTGTAAATTGTGCCTTATCCATAATGTATTAATGAGAATAAGTGTTTAATGATTTACTTGTACTTGTTTCATCAGTACTAATCAGGTAAACATGCTAAATTTATTGGCAGAAAATACAATATTTCCACCAGCTACCTGCCTTATGAAATCCTGAGGCGTTGGAGCTTCTCAGAAATGGTGCTTGTGAAACAACACTTGGTGCTAATAATATTGGTTGGCCCTCAATTTTTGAAAGGGCTTTGCTAACGGTGAAGAAATCGGCTGAAGTGGTTATTGCAGGCGCAAGGCTTTTCTTTCTAACATATGGGCAATAGTTGCCTGAATGTTTAAACTATGTAATCATTTGCCATTTTGTTTTTTAGGGTGGCTATGTAACTCTGACCACTGCATACATAACATTTGCTTGGTATTGCCTTTTTACTCGTTTAGCACTTTAGCTGCCATCTAAGTTGTTAAATCTTGAGTGACAGTAACTGTAACTCTGGTAATGCACTTTTAAGTTTTGCACGTCTCGACGGCTGGGATTGCGAGAACCTTTGCCCCTTCTTTTTTACTACATGAAACGCATTGCCTGCTTTAACACCGAAAATGCTTTCAGCAGAAAGCATAGAGTTAAAGGAAATGAAGAAATGGAGAGCCAAGGTAATTCAATCAATGTGATAACAGTGCTAGATATTATTATGTTAACAGAGTCAAAAAGGTCATTAACTTTTTTTCCTTGTTGACTTTCTTTTTTCCCCAGAGATCAAAAAGCTATAACAAGCAATGGATGAGAGAGTAGATTGGAGTAATTAAGGTATAATTCTAATGTTTCACTCAATGGAGGAATTTTGGGCTGGACAAAGGGAAAAGTGAATGTGCGTGATAAAGAACAGTACAATCTATAGAATTTGTTAAAGCAAATCTAATCATTGCAAGACCTCTGTCCTTAATTGGTAGAAATTTTGACTAGGGTTATAAAGAACCATTCTGAATCAGCCAGCATGAAGATTAAAAGGTGAATGCTTCATGATTTGTAAGGACCCATCTAATGATTTCAAGCACTCTAACCTTGACTCAAAGTGGACTGCATAATCCTCAGTAGGGCCTATCATATGGATTCATTAGCATCTTTTAATTACTGTTTCAGGCATGGTTAATTAATTATTTAGTATCATACTCCAATGTGGATCAATTGAATGTCTTTTAGCATGCTTAGGTAAATCATTGCAAACATAATAATGGGTCTTTGTTAATTGTTGGGTTGCACACTAACAAAAAAATTTCATTAAAAGTTTTATATTGTATTGTGTATGTTTTTTATTTTTTTACTTGTTGGCAATTATGAATGAGGTTAACTTGCTGATTAAAGTTGCAAGATCTATCATTTTTCATTCAGAAAACTATGATCTAATGATTGATGGAAAGGTAAATGTAAGTAGGAGTATAGTAATAAATGAAATCTTTGATCTCATGTTTCAAAATGAACATGGTAAAAAAGGAAAAAGCAAGTCAAGAGTAAAAGCGAGAAAATATTTATCTTTAATTTACTTTTCTTTTAACAAGGAAAGGAATGATGAAAAGTAAGTAATTTTATGAAGTTGATTTTACTTTTTATTTTCACTCAAGTGTTTTCTATCTTTAAAATAATACATAAATGATGTAAGTTACAAGCTCATCAATTTTAATTATTTTTCATGGAAAGTTTGGCTCAAGATAATTTAATTTTTATTTGTTTTTTGAACTCAAGAAAATTTAAAGTTTTAATTATAATAAATTTCAACCTTCAAAGCACTTTTCAAAATTTTGTCTTCAATTTCTTGTCTGAGCTCAATATATTAAAAAATTAAGAGATTTATGAGAGAGAAAGAAAGGTGGTAAAGCCCCAAATTGAATACAGCGTGTCTATTTATAGGACTCTTGTTCAATATCAATTAAAAATATTAGGGTTGATAATCTTTGTGAGGAGGGTGTAAATAAATTTTTTTATTTTTTGAACAACCAGATGAAGTGGTTAAATTTCAACATCGGGGAGTGAGGGTTCGATTCATGCTCTTCTCAATAAGATATTCACACATTTTATCATTTGAACTACTCATGGAATAATAAATTTATTTTATTAATCATATTAAAACTTCAAAATCATATATATATCATCTTGTTAATTTAAACAAAACCATCAAAAGATTTAATAAGAGAGAGAGAGAGAGAGAGAATTAGGAGGCTGTAAGTAAAATACAACTTTTTTTAAGAGATTGTTTAAATTAAAGGAGATTTTAAGAGCATAAATCCGTAGCATTTTAAGGTTGTGGATGGGATGATAAATATGCATAAACATTATAAAATGATAAAAGGGTAAAGGATGATAGCAAAATGCATGTTTCCAAAGAAATGGATGAATTGTCTCTTTAGAAATTAAAAGGATTTACCTTGTCTTCCACCTATACATTAGGAAAATCCTTTTGTGCATTTCGACAATGCGCCTACAAAGGAGAAAGTGCACATGCTACTCTCTTTATGCATGTTTTGCACATCCAAAATGGCAAGTCTTTTTTCATACTTGTGCTACTTTTTTTTTTATATATATAATCTAATTTCTGTTTTATATTTAATAAGATATTACTTTTCTTCTGATTAAAGTAAAAGCAAATATGTTCTGCAAAGTTAGCCAAATGAAAACCTATATATATACATATATATATATATATATATATATATATATATATATGAATATAAAGAGTAAAATGTGAAATTGGTTCTCTCCTTAATTTTGATCATCCAGAGAAAAATATGAAATAGGTTGTCTTTCTCCTTTATTTTGATCATACAGAGAAAAATTATCAAAATCAAGAATTTTGATCATACAAAAAAAAAAATGATCAAAATCAAGGGAAAAGACAATCCATTAATGAGTTGTCTTTCTCCTTGATTTTGATCATACAGAGAAAAATGTGAAATTTGTCTTTCCCTTTAATTTTGATCGTACAGAAAAAAATAATCAAAATCAAGGAGAAAGACAACTCATTAATTGGTTGTCTTTCTCATAATTTTGATCATACAAAAAAAAAATTGTGTCTTTCCTTTTAATTTTGATCATACAGAAAAAAAAAAAAGTAAAATGAGTTGTCTTTCTCCTTAATTTTGATCATGCAAAAACCAACATTTTAAGCTAAAGGGCAATACTTGTATGAATGTAATTGGGCAAATTAACTGTCCATATGAAATGTTGTCAAATATATATAAAGTTCGAATCAGATAACCTTTCGGCTATAAGCTAGCAGCTTATGTACGCGTGGAACAAGCTGTGAGGGAATGGCATGGATAAGCAATCAATGATGACTTTCTGCTTAAAAGCAAAAGCGTAACATATAATGAGGCAAAAATTCTTTACTTCTTTATCAATTCTCCTAATATAAATTTTTTTTACTTTTTTATTTTAAATTAAAAAACTTAACTATTTAAATTAGTTTTTAAAAATCTTCTAATATTGAGCATAAAAAAAATTATATAAATAAAATATAGAAAAATTAGTTAAATGATAATCTTTTTTAAATAACATTTTAAGATATAGAATTCGATTTATATCGTCATCGATTTAAAAAAAAATTATTCTTATTATACACTTCATCAAAGTCATATAACTTTTTTATAAAAAAATATTACATAAATATAATATAGATTACATGTATATAAATCTCATCTAAGATTACAATCGGGTATGGAGTCTTGTGTTGCATGCTAGTTGATATCATCTAGTACTCATTTAAACTATCTACAATTAAAAGAAATTCTAAAATGCAAGTCAAAAAAATGATGAAGAACATGTGGCTACCAAGAAGTTAATGGAAACGGACTCATTATCATTGATCACCATCACCATCAACATCACCGAAAGAGAATAGCCACAAACTGTATTGTCGAAGTGGGCACCACAATTTCCTGGCATAAGAGTGAATTAATATATATATATATAGGGATGGATCACTCTTTCATAATTTCTGGGAATTGGATCTAATCCCATGCTTTGTGATGTTGGGTTCCCTACTCAGTCCCTTACATTTTTTTTAATCCTTTTAAAATTTAGTGTTCATACACTATGACTCAGATAATTACTGATTGAATGAAGTTTCAAAAGCGGAGCCATCCAAAAGTGTTTCCACACCTGGGCGGCCCATCAGGTTGGACAATGACGGGCACACCACCATCGTCAATTGGGCTCAATTTTTTTTTTTTATCTTTTTAAGACTTACTATTTATACACTATTATTCAGACAATTACTAACTGAATGAAACCCATGAACATATTTATATACACACCTTACCACAATCTATCAATGTTGGATCTGAAAAAATCATCCTTATATCTCTTTCTGCGTAGTTGTGTTGTTTTCTTCTTCTTAAATTTTTATTGCGACTCTTATTGCAACGTTGGGTCTATTTCATGATAATATTATAATTTAATTATGTATATAAAAAAATTGATTTGATATGTGAGTTTTAACAAAATATTTTTTTTCTTAAAAAACAAAAAATAATAATTTTTAGAAAAAAACTAGTAATTAAAATTCTTTAATTCTAACGCACAAATTAACAATAATAATTGTACAAAAACTAAATTTAAAAATTGTATATATTCTATTATTTACAATATTTTGAATGCAATTTAAGTTTGTTTTACCATTATTTGACTTGAAATTTTTACCTTTTTTTTTTGAAAGTAAATATTTTACCCTATTCAGATAATGAATTATTTTAACATTTCAAACAATTAAATTGAAAGGTCTTCTGATGGTTTTTTTTTTAATTAATTATGCCTTGATTTTAATGGTGTTGTCCAATAATATATAACCGGACGCATTATGCCCATGCCATTTGCAATTCCAATCCATGTTTACTCCACTCTGGTATCACATGCCCACATAACGTGTGTGGAGTCTTCTTTTCCCCTTATAACAATTCAATTTCTTCGTATCACTCAATGAATTTAATGCAGCTAATTAGAATTGATTTTAATTCTTTTGCACAACAAATTGACGGGTGATAGGTGCAAATAATTTTTAGGGAGATTCTTATTTATATTAAGTGTATTACATTTTATGGTAAGATTTGTGACAAATAATTTATAATTGATCATTAAAAATGATATACTTGTTTCTTTACTACAAATTTTATTATTGTGTGTAATACACCAGTGTAGATAAATATTTACCTAATTTATATGTATATTAAATTAATAATCAATAGAACAGTTAGTAAAAGACTATTTTTACTGTTTTATAATTCTATCAAATTGAACTGAATTAATTAAAATATATATATATATATATATATATATGAGTTTCTAAAAATTTTGAGTAAAACGAATTAAAATTATGATTTCTTGCATTAGCAACTTAGCAGCATTTGTCTTTCGGAAAAAAAATAAAATGAAAGACTAACCATCATTTGCAACTAATACTTTAATTCAGGAAGGATGAAACTATTTTAAAAAGAGGTTCACACCCTGTAACGAACCAATTATTACCTATAATATATTGATGAAAAGAAAAGAAAAATTGAAATTATAAATATGATATTCGATAATTTTTTTTCTATTTCTAAAAAATGAAACACCCTTAAAATTGATTGGCAAAAAAAAAAAGAAATACCCTTAAAATTGCATATATGATAAACACTACAAAAATTATGTGTATGCCAACGATGGAAAGAAAACACTAATTAATTATTTTTTGAAAAATATAATACAAAATAAAATGGATTATATTATTATGATCATGATATAAGTCACAAGCCGCGATATTCGCAACCCCTAATATCATAAAAAAAAAATTTAAAAACTTTTATCCCTCAATATAGAAGGGTCATCTATTTAGAGGAGAAGTTCTTTTAATAAATTCGTAGGTAGCAACAATACTATTACCATCGTTACCGCAATAGAAATCATTATCATATTGTTATTACCCTTTTTTTTTTGACACTCAAGTACTGAAATTTTTTTTTCCTCTCGAAGGAAATCTAGTGATGCTTTGAAAAAAATTAACTTTGAAAACTTAACTAAACCTTCGATTACGTACTGAAACTTAAGACGCAAAATTTCAATGCATTTTATTTTATTTATTTATCATCATTTCACTTTGTAAGATTGTTTTATTAGGAGGATAAGATCTAAACCTTGGAGTAAGAAAGAGGCTTATAGTAGGCTCATCCCTTTATTTGTACCACTACACATATCTAGAGATGAATTATGATTTATTATCATTACAAGAAAACTCTTTTGGTTGCTTCCACAAATATAAGTATCATTCTACATTTATTGGAGTTTTATTTCATAAGTTCTAATCAAAGCTCCTCATTAAGTGATTGTGTGGGAAAAATATGCATCATATTTTGTAAAAAAATATATTTTTTAAAACACAAATGACTTTTCTTTTAAACATTTTTAGCTTTAAAAGCTTATATGTCAATTAAAAATTTAACTTCATAATATTTACATAGACATAGGTTAAAATAATTTGGCGCTTTTGAGTAATTTTTGTAAAAAGAATTAATATATTCTTCTAATTAAAATGATTTAAATAAATAATGTTATCTATCATTTGTATAATTGAATTTAATGAAATAAACTCATTTTATTTTTCATACAAATGTGAATTTCTTGAGGAATTAGTTGACCTTAACCTAAGAAATTTCCAAGTGGAGGGACCCCTATCATATGTTTTCTTTCCATTCTATCTAACCCACCAAATTTGTCTCACTACTCATTGTATCTATATGGTGGGTTTAATCTTCCAATGTATGTAACATGTTTCTTTTCTATTTCAATATTGTAATTATCAATTCCACAGGAAAAATAATCAAAAAAAAAAATCTTCATTGTTTAATCATTTCTTGACTTCCTGTTCACCTTTCTCCCTTCTATAAATAGTGAGGAAACCAAGCCTGAAGCAGCACACAACCCACAATCTGTTCTTCTTACACACAAACAACACAAGACACAAGAATTTTAAGTTTAGTTCTTTTTTTTGTTTTTTGTTACTTCAAGTGCAAAAGATGAAGGCATCATATGTAGCAATTATTTGCACACTGTTGGTGCTCATCCTAGCTGAAGCACCACAAGTAACAATGGCAGTAACATGCAACCCAACACAGCTAAGTTCTTGTGTGAATGCAATTACATCAAATTCCGCACCATCAAAGCTTTGCTGCAGCAAGATCAAGGAGCAGAAGCCTTGCCTTTGCCAGTACCTCAAAAATCCAAACCTCAAGAAATTCATCAACACACCAAATGCCAGGAAAGTTGCAAGCACTTGTGGAACTCCTTTCCCCAAGTGCTAAAATGAAGCATCATGGTCACTCTATGTTTGCTCTATCCTGTTGCATTTTGATTAGCATTTTCTGATTCTGAAAGGGTGGAGAAGGGCTTGATTTAGAGAGTTAAATTATGTCTAAAATTTGGTGTGGTATATGAATATGCATGTCTAAGATAGTGGAGCACTAGCTAGTTGTTGTTAATGGAAATAAATGTGTTGGGTCATTCTCTTGTGACCCAACTTAATTTGTTCTTTTGGTGTGATATATCATGTACTACTAGTTGGGGAAGGAAAGGCACTACTACTACTTGTAAGAGAGTGTTAGCAGTTGGACCATTATGACTACTTTATATCATAAATGAAATTTTAATTATCTTCACTTAAGATCCACTTGTTTTTTTTCTTTTTAATAAATTTTATATGTTAGCATGGTGTTCTTTTGGGACTTCAAGTGCTACTTAAATGATTGTTTCAGCTGCTAATTTTACATAATATGTCTATATATCATATGAAAGTGGATAATTACATAAATTATTGTGTTTAATAAGGTTAAATATATTCAGACACATAGATGTTAACTTACACATTTTAGAAAGTAAATTAAAAAAAAAAAAAACAAGGTTATAAAGGATAAAGTTTGAAAAAGCAGAAATATTATTGAGGAAAAGAAAAGAATCTATTACTGATAAGAAGGTCCTAAAGTCTTAAAGTAGCAATTTCTTATCTAATTTTGATAGATAATGCAAATGAGAAAGGAAGAATGCTGACAATTAGGACTTTGATCAAGATTAGACAGCAAACAAATCAAATTTCAAAAAGAAATGATGGTATTTAGAAGCCAATGTCAATTTGATGCTAAACTACAAAAGTGATTAACTGTATATATTGAAGTCTGCTCACTATTCATTGACATTTGCTTAAGCTTTCCAAGTCTGCTCACTATTCATTGATATTGCTTAAGCTTTCCAAGTCTGCTCATTATTTTAATTCCATATTCACCACCAACATAGTGAGAAATGTTTTTTTCTTTTCCAAGTCTGCTCACTATTTTGATTCCATATTCACCACCAACATAGTGAGAAAAGTTTTTTTTCCCAAGTCTGCTCACTATTTTAATTCCAAATTCACCACCAACATAGTGAGAAATGGTTTTTTTTTTTTCTAAGTCTGCTCACCATTTTAATTCCATATTCACCACTAACATAGTGAGAAATGTTTTTTTTTTTTCCCGTTTAGTACAGTACAGCACACTACAGTCATTCCCTTCATTAATGCTAGAAGAAATTTTGTAAATTTGTATGAGAAAATAAACAGTACACATAAAATGGAAACAAAATGAATCAATTCTGTTGTTATTGAAATGTGAAAAAGAAGATTGTCATCATGCGCTTAGAATGCACAATCAGTCTCAACATAATAATCGGAAATGCTTCGAGAAAAAACTCCAAAAAATTCCAATTACATGTACAGGAACAAAAAATGGAAACAATACTTACAAATCATAATAAATTCTGTAATTCTCACAAATGTAAAAGGTTTGAAATTGGGTTCCATCCCATAATCCATGGTCTCTTATCTGTTGGTCGTGTAAAATTGAGCTCAAACATCTCCTTTGACATGTTACCTCCTTCACAGAATCCTACAAGCTTTGCCACTATTTCAGCACTTTCCTGTATATGCCTTGCATCATGTGGATTTGTCCACAGTTTGTTCACAAACTGCAGCTTCCTCTGCTTCCCTTCTAATGGCACGTTCCACTTCATGTACAATGCATCCCTCTCTTCCTCAGTTAAACGTGAAGTCAGCCTCTTTGCCAGGAACTCCCTTTCGCGTCTCAATGCTCTAATACTGCTGACACAACACAACGTATGAAAAAAAAAATTCAGTGTGACATTTAGCAGCTGAAAAGATATATATCATCAGTATGATTTAGTTAAAGAGGCAGCAGAACCTTGATGACAGAGATATTGTAGGCTCGTCTCCAACACGGGCTGGGCTTGCATCCCCAATCTCTGCCAAATGCTGCTGCAGCCAAGTCAGGCGCCTAAGCTCAACTTCCATGTATATTTGATCAGCAGGGTCACCCTTGAATAACAAATAAAACTGTGTCCTATGTATAATGGACACGTAGCACATATCCCATAACTCAATGATCTGCTCCCTTTGCTCCCAGAAAGTTATTTGCCAAGAAACTTCGGGCTCTGCTTCAATAATGTCATCCTCATCCTCAAGATTGTGTCCAGCTGCTTCATTTGCTTCCAGCTCAAGGACCTAAAAGATAGCAGATGTATAAAATTACTACATAAACGCTGTGAACCAAAATCAGAAAACACTAAAATGATCTGGCCTATAAGAACTGTACCTGGCAAACAAGTAGCTGCTTTTGGTATTGCAGTTTAGCGACACGTTCCTTTAACTCTGTCACGTAAGCTCTTATGCTCCTTACATTCTCCTCTGCTGCATTCTGAAACATCTTCTGCATTTTCTTCATATTGACTGAACTAGATCGGTGATAGCCTGGAGTTCCTTCTCTGGACGAAACATCTCCACACTCTTCACTCTTTGTAGGAGTCTCTTTCTCAGACTCTAACTGGGTTTCACTGGATGCAAGGTCTTCATTCTCTGGTGCTCTATTTTCAATCTCATTTTCAAGAACTTGCCGAGAGGCTGATAGTGGTGAGCATGGATACCTTATGAAGTTTTGCCTGTTAGCACCATTGCTTGAAGCCAAAGGAAGTACCTTTTTCTTCTTCTGTTGATTCTTAGCTTTGGAAGGTGCTTCACAGGTTGATTGTGGCTCATTGCTTGGAAGCGACATTACCAATTTATCTATAGATTTCTGAACATTTTCCAACTGCTCTTCAAGATTTGCAATAGTGCTGCCTTGTGAATGAAGTCTTGTTATCTCATCCTTGAGGTTGGCACTGACACTCTTGTTAGGAGCAACAACACTTCCAATTTCTACTTCTCTAGGAACTTGTTGAATAGATTGCATTTCCCTTATTTCTGCTTGCAGCTTCGCAATTGTCTCGGCCGCATCTTGGTTGCCTAGCCTATGACAGGCAACCTCCTTTTGTAACACCTCTAGAGCTCGATTCGCTTCTTCTCCAAGTTGCTCCTGAAGATGTTCAAGTTTGCGAATTTCGTGCATTAGAGTAAAAGGTGCAGTTGATGATTGCCTCATAGACTGCCTCAGCATAGTTTTCCTTGCTCTATCACAGCGGCTTGTCTCCTTGTTCTCAAATTTTGACAACAAGGCATCAGAATAAGAGAGACACTTCTTCACTGATGGACGTGGTGGTGATTCTGATGGGGTTGAAGCCTGTTGGTCCTCTTGAAGTTTTCTCTGCAACTCATCCACTTGAGATTGGGCAAGATCTCTTTGGCGTCTCAATTCTTCAATTTCCCTCTCCATCTACACCCATTATTTTGATGCAATATAAGTACAGCACATTCATTTACATGATTATAGTAAAATTTGACTAAGCTGAAACTTCAATTTTATCAGTTCACCTGCTGAATTTTCAAGTCTTTTTCCTTTGAAGGTTCAGGTGTCCGCAGCTCTGCTTCCAACCTGGCTACTTCCTTCTGCAGATGTTTGACTAGCTGCTTATCCGAAACAACCTAATAATGAGAATGCAAAAGAAAAAAAAAATTGTAATGTGTATTGCTGAAGTAGGAAGGAAATCCAAACAGACGACTTATGAATGAAAGGTCAGTACCATGTTGACTTGGGCATTATTGGTGACTTCCTTTGCTCGTGTGGCAAAGAAGAGAGTGTTTCGAGATTGTTCGACATGGCTAAGTGCTGGACTTAAAGTACATATGATGGCAGTGCGTGCATTCCCACCAAGTGAGTGCTGCAATATGCGAGTCAGCTTTGAGTCCCGGTAGGGTATATGACCACTTCTTTTCCCGACACTGAAAAGGAAAAATGAGATGTGATCAAGAAAATTGAATAAGTACTTTGTCCATTGAACTTGGTTTGAAGGTTCTGATAATGCAGCAATGTGATGTGATATCTTGCACAGTAAAGATTTGAGACGATCAGAAGAACGCAGAGATAAATAGAGCCTGACCTGAGCTTCCTTATCACGGTTGTCAGAGTCATCAAACTAAGGTTAATATGACAGCCCTCCCTGAGCCTGGCACCATCAGCATGTGTCTGTGAAGCTCTTTCACTTCCAGCAAGGTCTACAAAATTCTGCAAGTCACAGGTTTTTTCAGCAAGGTCTCTAAAGTCAATGAAAATATTCCACACAATTCCAATACATCATTCGTTTAAATATGTCAAAGGTTGTTCATTCTTTACCAGGCTTGCAACGAAAGATCTCACACAATCTGAATTTTCACGGAGAGTACTTTCTATTGTCTGCAGCCACAACAAGAAGAAACTCAGCCTCAGATGTTAACTCTCAGAGAGAATGTTGTCAAAAAGGGTATGAATAGAAACAACCATCAATGAGTCTTACCAGCCTTATAATTTGGTGTGACCGTGAGCTAGTATCATTAAGAGCAGTTTCACCAACTTGCCTTTGGGCTGCAACACAACCCAGTAACAAGTTAATCAACTTTTAAAGCAAAATATGGGTAAGCTAATGCAAAAATAAAGTGCTTCAATAAGATACCTTCACAAATGTTTATCAGATGCCTCAAATGCTGATCATCAGTGGCTGTTTCTTCTACCAACTTCTCAACCACAGTACCTTTCTGCATATGGAAACCACAAAATATCCAGCTGTTTAGAAAAAGACAGCATAAAAGCATAAGAAAAATTTACTCTTTAAAAATATATGCATATACCTCTGGATCATCTAGAAGCTTGAGATTTCGACCTGATTCTGAGTTCAGCAGATCCCTGACGTTTTCATTGTAAATTTCTAGTCCAGAAATCTTAATTGTAAAATCTCTCTGTGGGGTCTGCAGCCATCCAAGCCAAAATTTAAAGATCAGTTCATAAATTGTGAAAGATCAAAATTGAAGTTCATATCTGCTACACTGATGAAATTACAAGACTATTATGAAGCTTACATTCATTATATGCTTGTAGATGTCATTCACAGCTTTCTCAGTGATTCCTCTCATAGTAAATGTCTTCCCACTGCTAGTTTGTCCATATGCAAATACGGTTGCTGCAAATATAATATGAAAACAATTATCAGCAATGACAGAGCATTAAACATAATGCTAAAATGACAACCAGATAATGTCAATTTAATGTAATCATCAACATGCTTACCATTTATGCCCATCAAAGCAGACAAAGCAACATTCTTTACACCATCCTCATATACAGATTCAGTTGGACTAGTGGGACCAAAAACTTTATCTGAAACAAGAAAAAATCTCAACAGCTTAACATTTATGGCAGGCAAAAAAAACACACAGAAGACTAAAGAGTACTATAATTGAGAAATGGGGAACAAGTATTTGGTGATTAGTTACCAAATGTGAAAGGGGTGGATTGAGCTGTGCGTTCTTGAGTTGGTGGCTTGAATACAATGGTGTGATCATCAACACACTCCCATGCTACTTGGTCTTTGGCTAACTGCTCTTTTTTGTTTAAAGGTCTTAATCTTACAGTGACAACAATCTTCTCTTCTTTTGATTTAGGACCTCCAGGTGTTGTTGCTGGTGTCCTGTCAATCTTAGACGCTGGAGTTCCAGGTGTTCTAGCTGTCATCTCTCTGTCTCTACTACAATTCTGGTCCTTCTAGGTGTTCTGACTGTCAAAGCCACTGTTATCCACAAACAGGCTCTAAATGTCAGACCATAACAACAAAAAAAAAAAAAAAAACAGAACCAGAAAAACAAAAAGCTTTGGTGTTGATAGACTTGAAATACACAAGCAACTATCATAGCATGAAGCAAGAATTCAATGTTTATTCTGCTACAATTCTTTAGCAAGAATTTCCATAGCAACTACTGCTTCAATAAAACTAATTACAGAGAACCTAACATCAGATCAGTTATTGAACAAAAAGCTACATGCTCAGAAGCCAAAAAAATAACTTATTTCCATATTAATCAGGAAAAAAAAAACTATATTCATATGCCCTTTTCAGATTAATAAACCTGAAACAAAATTGCAGATGTAAAATGCAAAAAAAGGGAAAAATAAAAAAGGTCACAAATTGAATCATAGAAATTAAATGAAGCTACAAAAGGAAAGTACAAAATGAAAATAATTCACTTCAATCTCTCTCTCTCTCTCTCTCTATATATATATATAGATCAATTTCCATCTATAATTTTTCCACAAACACTGCAATCATATCAATCAATCATAATAGCAATAATCTATTAAAAAAATCTTGAAACAAGCTGAAAGGAAAGGGAACATTTACGAGTACAGAGACAAAATCATAAATAGAACAAGAGTAACCTGCCATTTTTACTATAATCTTATCCAAATTACATAAGGAAAGATCTTGAAACACAGCGTTTACTTCAATTTATAGCCATTTTAAGCTCTGATTATGATAAGGAAACAAAATTGGACAAAAAAGAAAAAAAAAAGTACTCACAGAAATCTCAAGCCGAGATCTCTCTCTCTCTCAGATTAAAAATAAAAGCCAAATCCACCACAGAGCAAGCGATTGATAGCGAGTAGTTGAACAGCACTGGAGAAGTTGCAGGTTCCGAAGAAGAAGAAGAAGAGGAAGAGGGTGTGTTTGCTTTGTCTTTTTTCTCTTTATGAAAAAAAACGGGCGTTTAATGGCAATTTGAATTTGTGAGGTCCCTAACGGCTAGTTTTCTTTTTGTTTTCTTTTGTTTATTGATTATTTTTGTTTTATTTTTATTTTCTTTTTGTCGCCTCGCCGACTAATGTATTATTAATTTATTATTATTACTATAAATGAGGTTCTGCTGTGTTGTTTATTGGCTATTGTGTTGTGTGCGTTTCAATTATGTTTTTATTTTCTGACAAATAAAGGTAAGGAATTTTGCATATAAATTTCAATAATAATAACAGTAACAACAACAATACTACAAATCCCTCTATCTTATTATTATTATTATATTTTAAAAACTAAAAAAAAAATTGAATTTAGATTGAAAATCAAAAAAAATAAAAAATAAAAAACCGTAGCTGAACTATAATTTTTTCAAATTAAAATTTAATAATACCATTTGCAAACTTAATCTTGATATTTGTATTGTATGATTTGAACATATAGGATAATTTGATGATTTAGATTTACTGTTAATTGTCATTATCAATATTACTATTATACAAACATAGTTATTTAAAAGATAAATTATATTATAATTTTTTTTAAATATTATTTATGAATTTAATATTTATTTTTTGTAAATTGAAATAATTTAATTTATGAGGGTATTTTATTATCTTAAATTACATGTTGATAGAGTCGCCATCCAATTAAAAAAAAGTTAAAAAGTTAATAAAAATTTTGGATTCTAAATAATTTTAATTTGAATTTTCAGAGCAACTTAAATTTTTCACAACTCAAATTTAGCCCTAATTTATATCTTGATTAGTGTTCGTTATTATTTCATTTTCAGTCTCATAATTTTATTTTGAAGTTTTTTTAAAGTTATTTACATATCTATTAACTTAATTGTTTTCTTCACTATTCTCATTTACAAACACAAATATCACACAACACAAATAAAATATGAAAGACTTAATTCATATTTGATCCTGCACTTTTATTTTTTTCTTAATTTGCTCTTTGTATTTTAATTTCTATAGATTGACACCTTATACCTTTATTTTTTCTATACATTGACTTTTTGTCATTAAATCATTAAAAATTGATAGAAATGATGTTATATGTATAGTAAAATATCTTATTTAGTCCTTGTAATTTTTAAACTTTTTAATAAATTTGTATATTTTACATTTTTTTAACAAATTAATGCTTAATATTGTTAAATGATTTCTTAAATTTTTAATTTCAATAAATATTTTAGTTAATTATCAACATTTATAGATTTTGTTAATAAATTTATAATTTAAATAATTTAAACTTCTAATTGAATGTTTTATTATTAACATAACCATACTCCTTTACACATTTGACCGTTAATTTAATTTTAAGTAATAAATTATTAAAAGATGCAACTATTTTCACTCTGAAAATTTTATATACACTCAAATTTTATATTTTTTAAAATAATAATTTGAACAAATTTTCTTAAAAATTATATCAATACAATTTTTTATTTCTTAAAGATTTATTACCAACTAGTTTTTAAGGTATAAAAAATTTATATTTATTAAAAATTCACACATATACAATTTTTTCATCATTTATTTTTACTTAAAATTAGTTAAAATAAAATCTATTGAAATTTTTGCTTGAATTATTTTACAAAAATCATATAAAAATTTTAAAGACTGAATTACTATTATATTATTTAGACTTAATTTCATAAGAGCGATTATCATTTAATTCTAATTTTATATTAAATTATATGTATATAGTTGACAAAATTTTATAAATTCATATTAATTAGGGACTTAATGTATACAAAAATAAAAATGTAAAAACTTAATGTTTACAAAAATAGATGTACAAGGGTTAAAGTAAAATTTTTAAAAAGTATAATTATCGTCAGGTAAATCTTACTTTCATTTAACGGTGAGTAAGATTTATTTTCTCACTCATCGTTAGAGAAGGACTTAATATATTGGAAAATAAAACTGTAGGGTGTCAATTTATTTAAATTAAAGTGCAGGAGGTCAAATATGGGTTAAGCCAATATGAAATAAAAAATTTAAACTCACCATAAAATAATAAAGAAAAATGTCAAAGTGTAGGCGATCGGATGTAGTGCACCCAAATATTTGGTGATCACCACACTATGTGAATACATCCTAAGTTATGAAACCCATATTAGAGATGGGGTTGCCACCCAAGTAAAATATGAAACACACTTTTATAGCAACTGAATCTAACGAAGGTTCTCAACAGCCGTCCTCAGATATTAAGTTCGAAAACTAGATATGAGCTTTTGAAATGCTCACCCAACCTTATGGTTGGCATCCATTCGTATTTTATGTTTTATTATTTTAAATTATTTAATAAGTCCTTTATTAATATGCAAATTTGCAATTTCCTCCACAAAATTTTCAAATTTTACAATTAAGTTCAAGTTGTTAATTAAACCATTTTCATGCAATTTTTTATTTGATCACAACATTCATCACATATTATATACATATATTCATTGGGCAATAATAATAATTAAATAATAGTGCATGCAAAGAAATTGAGGAAAGGAGAAAAAATTAACTTTTTATACTTTTTTTTAATATTTTATTTGTTTTTTTTTTCAATATTTTTTTACTTTATATTATTTTTATTTATTTTTTCTTAATTTTTTTACTGTCTTCATTTTTTTCTCAATGTTTTTTTGCTCAATATTTTTTTCTATTTTTATAGTACTATATTTATCTTTTTTTTTTCTCAACTTTTTTTGCTCAACATTTTTTAATGTACTTTCTTCATTTTATTCTCAATATTTTCTTTTTTTTGCTATATATTTTTTCTCTTAAGATCTTTTTTTTTTCTCTTATGATGTATTTGTAACATCAATAAAAAAAAAGGCCAAAAAAAAATCAACAAACCGAAACAAAAAAAAAATTAAAAACAACAAAACAATAAAAATCAACACCAATCAACAACATTTTATGTTGTTGAATGTTGTTGATTTTTGTTGATTGTTGTTGATGGTTGTTTATTGTTGTTTATTTTTGTTGATATTTTATTATTTTTTAAATTATTGTTTCATTATTAATGATAAAATTAAGGCCATAAATAAAAATTTTTACTTTTATTAGTATTAATGATAAAAATAATAATTTTTTATATATCTCATAATTTTTATTATTTTTTATTGTTATTTTTTTATTTTTAACAAAAATCAACAAAGAAAAATAAAAAAAAAACAAAAAAACAATTAAAAAGTAACAACTGAAATAACAAAATCAACAAAAATAAAAAAATTGCTGTTGTTTATTTTTGTTATTATTTTCAATTTTTTCATCATTAATAATAAAATTAAAAAGATAAATATAAATTTTACTTTTATTAGTATCAATAATAAAAATAATAATTTATTTGATATATTTTATAATGTTTTACTTTTTTTACTGAAAAATAATTATTGAATACTATGGACGATTTTTACTTTAATTAATTTAATTTTTAAATTTTAAATAATTATGAAAAAATAATTATTAAAGACTATTGATATTTTTTTGTCATTTAGAATATAATAAAGAATAATAATTAAGTAAAAAATATTACAGAAAAAACAAAAAAACAAAAAAAAGAATGAAAAAAAAGCCAAATATCAAACTTGTGCCAAGAGTTTTAAGAATGGACAAAAACAGAATATAAACAAAAATAAAAAAAATAAAAGTAAAAAAAAAAAAAGTGGCCCGCTATAAAAAGGAAATAATTCACGTCGATTGATCCATGACGAAATTTCCACTTTAAACTGTCCCACCTCCCAGAAAATGTCCGGCCATTGTTTAATTGTTGTTGTTGTTGTGAGATTGTTGCTAAGTGGTAGTAGTGGTAGTTGTTTTTTGGTAATTTTTTTTTTTGTGGTCAGGTTGTTGTAGTTGTTTTATGTTTTTTTTTTTTGCCTATGTGTGTTATAGATTATTTTAGTTTAATCATAAATTTATAATATTTAAAAAATAAAAAACTAAAATAGAGTTAAAAACAACTTAAAATGGGGAGAAAACATAGAAAAATAATTCTATTTACTCTTATTTTACAAAGTGTAAACAGAACAGAAAATAATATAACAAAAACCAATTGAAACTAACCATAGTCATAACTTCATCATTGCATACGTTTTAGTCAATTTATTCCCGATTAAAAACTCAAACACTTTCTTGTCTGATGTTGGGCAATTGCAAGGAATTAATAAGGAAATAGAGGGCCCTTTTGAAAGCGTTTCATTTTTTTTTTCGCAACTTTAACCAGACAGATTTCTCCATTTTACATTAGTTAGCTTTGCTTTAAGTCAGTGTCCTTTTTTTTATGGCTGTTCCTGCTGCTTCGTATCGCTATTCTTCTTCTTCTTCTCAATTCAAGACATATTATGTATTTACTGTTGATGTTGTTGATGTTAATTGAAGAAGAAGAATAGTTAAAAAAAAAAGTGACCATAAATTTATAAATTTTGGTAAGAACTTAGTGTATAGTGTATTTTTTTTCTTTTTTTTAAAGGTTTAAAGATAAATATATTATTATTATCATCATCATCATTATCATTATTTATATTTGATGCATCCAACATCTATTAATAATATGAATTCTGATTATTTCAAATTTTGAATGTAGTGGATCCTATACGAGGAATATAACTCTTCCAGCATTTAATTTTTACATATAAAATTTTAATTCAATACATTATTTAAAAAAAAACTAAATTACTAGTTCATTTTTATATCATTGCATCACATTATTTATTTAATTAATTAAATAATTGATTTGCAGTTAATTTTAACTAACTCTGCTAATAGCAAATTTTATACCAACACGAATCAAATTCTTTAGATCCTTTTCTCTCGAATATTTCGTAAGTTACTGTTCCTCCGTCTTCAAATTTTGGCTTCAGACCAATTTTTGGCTATTTTTCGCCAAAAATTGGTCTTTTCCTTTGGTTTTTCTTGCTTATTTCCTTAGTTGTAGTTAAAATAATCATCGTTTTCTTAAGTTTAGGGATATATTCCTCTTTTGCTCATCCTATGGTGATGATTTTGTTATCTCCCCGTGAGAATTTTTGTGGGTTCTAGAAGAGGAGATTGGTTATAGTTCTATGATGAAAAAGAAGAAGATGATCTTCTATTTCTTGACAGATTTTTTGAACTGGTCTACCCATATTTCAAGAGTTTCTTTACAGTTTGCAAAATGGATTTTGCCACATCCATATTATCGTTGAGGATGATGAAACTCTCTCCATTTCAGATTTGGAGCTTCTCTATTACCAACTTGTAAATCCTCTTAATGCGGCATCATTGTACCAGTGTTATTATGGATTTTTTTAGATTTTATTTATGTTTTTGTTGTCTTCTTCTTTTTCTCTATGTTACATATTAGAGCAAGATTTTTTATAGATTCTTGTAATATTTTCTTATTTCTATTTTCTATGTGTAAAATCTTGCTATGTCCTCCTTGTAATGCCGTTTATGTATTAATAATATATATTTTATTGTAACAAAAAAATAGCAAATTTTACTTGCTAGTGTTCCGAGATTTCTCATCAAACTTATTGATTTAATCACGTTTGAAAGTTTATACATTATTTTGTAAATTATTTTAATGTCAATGTAAGCAATTTTACAATTTATTTTTCAATACATTTTGTAATAATATAATTAATTTTCTCACTAAAAATAAACAACCAATAGTGTTACCAACACATTTTGTCCATACAAAAATGCACAAATCAATTATAAAATATGTCCAAATTTACTCCTTTATACCGAAAATTGATTAGTCTAATCGTATAATTTCTTTAAAAATATTAATTGTTTAAAGTTTAATTCTCAACTCCTCCTCTTCGAAAAACACCTCCTTCATTAAAATAATAAGCAGTCTTGGAGCTCAAGAAAATTGGTTTTTGACTACGAATTCAAATTAGTCAAAACCAAACTCCTTTCATAGAAATTAAACAGTGGGCGACACTTTGGAGAATAATATATGTATTATAAAACTAAATAGAATTTATTTGATTAGTCATATTAATTTTTTTTTTAAATATAATTTACAGGTTGTACCCAACCCATGACAGATGTTAATTTATTTTCTTTTTATTCTCTTTTTGGACGAAATATATATCTTCAAAGACTTCAGACTTTTCAAAAAAAAAAAAAAAATGCAATGAGTTGTTGATGAAGAATTAAAATTTAGCATTCAAGGCGTCTAGCACACTCAATATGACCAAGTCTATTTTCCTCCCAAGTAATAGTCAGCAATAGAATATCTATATTTACCTTATACTTATTAAGTTTAAGAGAAAAAATTTACTTGATGATGTTGATTGATAATATGTTCAAATCATTATACTTCATCATTTTAATTTCCATTCTCAAATTTTGCTTCTTGTCTGTTTTTCATATAATTATTTTTAAAATTTAGCTAAGTTTTTCGGAAGAATATTTTTGGAGAAAATTATATTGCTTTTATTGCGGCATATTTATTTTATAAATTTTTATTAATTCTGTGTATACTAAAAGGCTCTTTATTTATAAATGTTTTATTTAAGTGAAATTTTTTTTTATCTAAAAAATAATTGTTAATTTCCAAGAAGAGATTCAGATCAAAAAGTTAATGCCCATCTATTATGCATAAACTTATCAAGTAGAAGTAGTATATGACATCACTATTTATTTAACTTTGTAGCATTGGATGATAAAGCAATTGGTTGTGAAGCATGAAAGACTCTTGTTGTTATTCCTTTCTCACCAAGTGGAAGAGTTTTTTACATTTGAATATTGTCTTTATGGAGCAATACACTGAACCACAGGCACCGATTTGCCTTTAAATAATACCAGAGCGTGTGCCTTCCACGTTCCTTTAGTATTTTTAAATTGAAAAACATTTATCTACACTTTGTACTATTACACCAAATCGTTACATATATATAAAAATTATATAATGGTCCTAAATTATTATTTAACTAGTCGTATATCTACGTATTGTGTAGACTATTTATTGATAAATTATTTATTTATATTTTAATATATGTTATTATTGAAAAATTTAAATTATAGGATATATATAAACAATAAAATTTACATAGAGAGTTTATATAGATTAAAAATAGTATAATAAATTTTTTAGTATAAATAAATAGTATAATAAATAGCATAAAGGTTTACTCTGATATTTAATAATATTACATATAAAGTTTTAGATATGAATACTGAAATATAAGATTAGTTATAAATTTAATTTATGTTACCATAATTTTTTAGCTATAATAAGATTAGTTTTTAAAATTATTAGATTAGTATTAGAGTATTTATAGTACTGTTTTAGTTGAAAAATAATACTAAATATTTATTATATTATTATACTTTTAAATTTTTTAAAAATAAAATTTTTAGTGGTCAAAAATATATTTGAGTGATTTAAGATAGAAAAATATGTTATATATAAATAATTTTAGAGTTTGAGTAGTATTAAGATATGTATAATAGTATTTTATTTAAAAATAATATTAAATAAATATGTTAAATATTTTATTTTTAATAAAAAAATTAAAATTTTTAATAGTTTGACACATTAATTTTTAGAGTGAATACTCAAATATAAAATAAATACTTGTCAAATTTTTGGCTTAATGATTTTATAACTTAGCATTTAATATATACTAGTCGTATATCTGCATATTGTGCGTACAACTTATTAATAAATTATTTATTTACATTTTAATATATTTTATTAGTGAAATATTTAAATTATAGGATATATATAAATAATTAAATTTATATAGAGGGTTTATATAAATTTAAAAATAGTGTAATAAAAATTTTTAGCGTAAATAAATAGTATAGAAGTTTACTCTGAGATTTAATGATGCTACACATAAAGTTTTAATAGTGAATACTGAAATATAAGATTACTTATAAATTTAATTTTTATTACCATAATTTTTTAGTTATAATAAGATTAATTTTTAAAATTATTATATTAGTATTAGAGTATACAGTAGTGTTTTAGTTGAAATATAATACTAAATAATTATTATATTATTATACTTTTAAATTTCTTAAAAAAAAAATTTAATTATTTGAAAAAAAATATTTGAGTAATTTAAGTTAGAATAATATGTAATTTATAAATATCTTTAGAATTTGAGTAGTATTGAGATATGTATAACAGTGTTTTAGTTACAAAATAATACTAAATAAATATGGTAAATATTTTATTTTTAATAAAAATTTAAATTTTTTAATAATTTGACACATTAACTTTTAGAATGAATACTCAAATATAAAGATAAACACTTATTAAATTTTTAGTTTAATGACTTTAGAGCTCAGCATTTAATATTTTTAATAAGTGTTTATAAATTAAATATTCTAAAAGTTAATGTGTCAAATTATTAAAAATTTTAATTTTTTATTAAATAACTAGAAAAATAATAAATAAATAATTTAATTAAGTATAAGATATTATTTCTTTAAATCGGTATTCACCCATTTGTTTTTAGATTTTTAGATTCTTTCCTTTTAGTTAGTTTTTCAACTATTATTGGTTTAGTTTTCTAACTAGACATAGTGACTATTGTATAACTTCTCTACATATATTAAGTATTTTAGATTTAATTAATAAAAATAAGACACATATTTTTATATTATACATATTATTAAGTGTAATTATCTAAATGTGGACAAAAATTTTCCTTTTAAATTTTTTCAAATGGAAAAAACTACTAAAATATGGTTGGTGATAAGATGGTTTCTTTTCTTTTGTGTTTTAGTGCAAGATGATTCCATCATCGATTTTGAATCACATCATTGATTTTGAATCATATGTAGCAATATCATACATCTAAAAATATGTACTTCTATTCATACAATTGAATAAAGTTTTCATACATCATTTATTAATATTGGTAAATTCTTATTACACTTCTAATGAAAATAATAATTAAAGTATATATATATATATATATATTAAGTAGTCGATAATTATTATAAATTTTAATTAAGGTGATTGACCTCATAAATTCTATAATAATTATTTCAACATTTATTTTACATATATAATTTAAAATATTGTTTGAGAAAATTTAATTCTCTCTCTCTTTATGAGTCTATCTCTCTCTCGCTTTAGAATTGCAAATATATTATATATTATACATATGAATGTAGTATGGAGGAGACTCATGTAATTTCATTAAACATAACCTCTTATAAAAGCATACCTAAACAATGTCTTATTTTAACTCACAGCACATCATCACCATGTCAAAACCTGTCCACCAAACCTTCTTATCTCTCTTCTTCTCCTTTATCTTCATAAATTCCTCTTATGGCGATGCATCCACTCCACCTCCCACAGTATGTCCCCCGCATGATTGCGGCAACGGCGTTACCATTAAATACCCATTTTGGTACATAAATGGCGCCAGCACTGCCAGCCACTTTTGTGGGTACCGAGAGTTTGGCCTCTCGTGCTCTAATAATGGCCAGCCAGTACTCGAGTTGCCAAGTGACACTTACTATGTCAAGAACATAAGCTACGCAGATTATACAGTCACTCTAGCAGATATTGATGCCACAGGACAAACATGTCCAAGGGCACGTCACAACCTTACTTTAGATAGCCTGCCATTGAATTACAGTATAGGTTTAGATGTGAACCTTAACTTTTACTTCAATTGCACTTCGAACCCATTTTCTTATAATTCTTCTACTG
>CATIWM010723571.1:0-21996 GCA_949671775.1 Mallotus repandus
TTCGCATAAAATGTGTATTATTTTCTATTATATAAAGATGATTTGTTAAAAAAAATAAAGCTAGTGTGATAAAATAAAAACTCCATAAAATTTAAACACTTAATATAATAATTTAATTAATTATCTATAATTGTCATATATAAGGCAAACACAAAAAGTGACCAATTAAATTAAATATTAAATTATTAATCAAAATTATTTATTAAATTAAATTATACAAAAAAATAGAGCTAAAAAGGGTTCTAAAAAAGTGTCATGCCGTGTCCTAAAAGTGTCAAGCCGTGTCGGTTCCGTGTCCCAGTCGTGTCGGTTCTGTGTTTCAGCCGTGTTGGTCCCGTTTCCTAAAAAGAAAAAAATAATAAAATAATAGAATCGTGTTGGGCGCATGTCGGTGTCCGAAAAGTATCTGACATGAATATTCCACTTTGTTTAAAGTGTCAGTACTTCCTAAATTAACAATCATGAAGCATGGAGATGGTGAAGATGAGCTTGCTGCTCTCCAACATCTAAAAATTAATCTTTAACTACATATACTCAACATAACTCCTCATATAATAAGTTTTTTTTTGTTTGAACAACTATTATATATAGGGTTAGGGGGGGAAGGGGAATTATAATCTCTAACCTCTAAATTATGTAAAATCTCATGGCATGTGGTTTAACCACCAAGCCAAAGAGGGATTGGCTCCTCATATAAAAGGTTAGATAGAGTGGTTTTGAATTTTAACTCATAGCATTCAATTCTATTAAAAGCATTATTCTAAATTCTATTAATTGCTCTTTCAAATCCTTGAGTGTGGGTTATGTTATAGATTAATTATTTCTTTTTATCTTTTCTTGGGTAGCAAAAAGGGAAGTGAGGAATTAAATTTAGAGGAATTGGTTCAAATGTAAGCCATAAAACACTTGAAATTTTAGTTAAAGCTAAGTCAAAAAAAGTTTAATTGTAAAGGTTTAAGTTTAGCTTTAAAAACTCTTTTTAATCCATCTAAGAAGGTAAATAGATTGGCTGTGGATTTACAAAATTCTAACTTGAGGACAAGTTAGGTAGAAACATAGATTTTTTATAAAACCAAGCTCCTTAAATTATTGCTTCCTTCTACCTAATTTTTTTTATTTTGTTAATTTTCTCTTAATCTTTTTCTAAATTTTTGTTAGCCCTATTTATAATTTTTCTATAATAAATAAGTATTTTTTTACTTAAGATAAGGTTTAATATAATATGAAAAAATTATGCAAAATTACTTGACAGCAAAATCTAATGTATATGATAATATAATTTATCTTGAATTTATTTCTTTTTATGTGCAGTACGTTTTTTCTAGTGTATGAAAGATATTTAGATTATGTGAATTAAAATTAAAAATAAGTAAAAAGTTATTTATTATAAAATAAAATGCAATAAAATACAATGAAGATATATTTTTTAAAAAATAAAAAATATTCAAAATTATTTTATTACAGAATAATAATAATAATAATAATAATAATAATAATGTCATTTATTCAGTAGCATCTTAAAATTTTTTTGACGATGTTTAATGATTAAAATGTTATGAAATATTTTATTTCATTTTAAATTAAATTTTCTTTTTTCTAATGGTGATAAAAAAAAAATAGAATTTCAAAAAAAATGTATTGCTTTTCGAGGCTTAGTGGTTTAATGCTATAATTTTTACGAGTTGAATTCTTATTTTTTTCTACTAATTAAAAAAAAATTAAAAAATAGCAGCACTTTGGTAAAGGCATAAGGCGTTGACAAAATAGCCGGCTGAGCTGGCTATGCTCCATGTAGGAACTTTTAAATTCTCCCATCCCATCCACCACTTTGCTTCCTATGTCAGAATCATTTCGCTGCTCTGAAAGTAAAATCATCTATTCACCGCCATGAAAGCTCTGCTTAATCCAGAACCCTCCTCCGTCTCAATCCGAATCTCCAATCCGAACAATCTCACCTCTACAAACCTCCATTCTTCGTCTTTTTCTTTTTTAAGATTCAATCGCCACCCTTGGATTGGTCGCCGAAGCTTACGTTTGACTGTTAAAGCTGTGCTAGACTCGGCTATACTTGATCAGCTAGGGATCCTCGAATCCGATATTAAAAACCCGGCTCTTTCTTCTTCTTATCGGAGCTCCGGTTTTCCCAAACCTAATCAAACCGTTCTTGATGCTCAAGCTAGGGTTTGCACTGGACCTACTCAGACCAGACCTCTCAATGAAGATCAAGCCTTTAAGGTTCTTGACACTATTTTAAGATCAGGTAAGCTTGTTAAGGCACTGTTTGGATTGAAATCATTAATAAAAATCATTCATTGTTGATTGTTTTTAGCCAGGGGAGAGATTAAAGATGAAGAGAAGGTGTCGAAAGCCCAGCTTGGGGCGTTTTTTGCAGCGATGACAATACGCGCAAATGCATTTCCTGAAGCAACACAATGGAGTGAAGGAGAAAAGAGAGCAATGAGTAACGTTTGGCCCTTGCTTGTTCGTGTCCTACCGCCTGATGTAATCTTTATTGCTGATCCTGAGGGGTCGATTATGGGCATTGGGAGCTCGATTGGGCCTCAGTACGTTGGGAATAGTACGAATGAAATGAGATTAGTTGGTGCCCTCAGAGAGATTTTGGCTGGTGGTCATCTTGGTTATGAGGAGGTTCAAGGTGTTTTAAGAGAGGTTCTTCCCTTGACTAATGAGTCCTCCGGAGGAATCAGTGAGTCATTGCTTTCAGCTTTTTTAATTGGTCAGCGAATGAACCGGGAGACTGATCGTGAATTGAAAGCATACTGCCTTGCATTTGATGATGAACTTGGTAAATATTTGATGTTTGAATACTTATTTATTCATACTTGAAAATCAATAGATATTGCTTTTTCTGTGTAATTCAATTATCAGTCTGCCATTAGGTTCTGCACCAGTTGCTGATGTTAGATCGTTGACTCATTATGGTGAACCTTATGATGGGAATACGCGATACTTTAGGAGCACATTATTTGTAGCTGCAGTTAGATCTTGTTACGGTGAATCTTCATTGCTTCATGGTGTGGAATGGATGCCACCTAAGGTCAGCTCTCTGCACTCTTTGCTTCTGTAGCCCTAATGTCAATTATGTTCTATCTGATCATGAAAAGTTACTATTTAAGAAGGAATTGCTAATTTTGCTGATGAATTTCATCTTCCAACTAAAATATTCTTATGATGAAAGCGTCATTGTAATTTCCTGGTGTAGCTTATTCTCAGCAAAATATGCCTTTCTGTGCAAATTTTGTTTGTCCTGAAATAGAAATGGCAATGTCTGACTGGTCCCATGTTTTATTAGGGGGGAATAACTGAGGAACAGATGCTGAAGTTCATGGGAGCAAACACGAGCTTGACCCCTTTGCAGGCTAAAGGGATTCTGGAGGTCTTCCTCACATACTAATTTGCAGTGTCACTTTGTATCTCTCTGCTTGCCTTGTTTGACTCTCTTGTTTGTTATTCCAGGATGAGGAGGTTGGTTTTGCCTACCTAAGTCAGCGTGAAGCTTGCCCATCTCTGTATGAAATCCAACCATGTATATCTATTTAAGCCTTTCTCTCAGCTTCTTTTTTTCAGAGAGAATGATCTCCCTGTGTATCCCCTTTTCCTGTTGGAAATTGTTTAGTTCTTGGAACTTGTACTTTAAAAAAATTAATTCACCAACTATACATTTTGATCTTAACCTTTTCAGGATTTATTGGCATTAAGAGTTAGATAACTAGTAGATCCATGAATTGAATCAAGGCAAACAAAAGTTCTAATGTCATTTTTATTATTTGAATTTCAGATACTCATTGATTGGATTGAGAGAGCACATAAAGAAACGTCCCCCACTTGCAACAACTGAAAAGGTTCAACAATTTGTGAGGGTGAGCTGTATTTTTAATTGGCTAGCATACTAGATGAGGCATGCATCTTGTTGTCCTTATTTGCTCTTCAAATAGCATCATCAACCATGAGAAAAAGAAAAAGGAAAAGAAAAGAGTAATAGTGGTATAATCTATTAAATTTTGGTCTACATTGCCTATGGAAATATTTAACCTTCACCTATTTATTGTAAAGGAACTTCTTGTGCCTGCTATTTTGGGAAACATATTTTCATCCCATTAAGCTAGGAGACCCTATGGTTGTTTACATTATTCATTTTCTGATTTTGTGCTGGATAAAGGTGGTAGTTATTGTAGCATGTAGAAACTTTTAAATGCTAGACCATCCTGTGTTAAAGATGCTGTTTTCAAACAGGCTCAGGGGAAAGAAGCAATTGTTGCTGGATTTTATCATGAAGGTTACGAGGAGCCTCTTTTAATGCTCATGAAAAGAAGAGGTGTTCATTCTGGTTTGGTGGTGAAGGTTTGAATTTTTAACATTTTCAAATCTCATTGAACTTGACAATCTCTCAGTTATTAATTTTGAAATTTTTATTTATTGAAAATCCATAAATGGAAAGGTAGTGTGCTGAACTCATTTGGTCTTTTACTCTCTTGTAAAACAAGGCACTTAAACCACTGGATTATGTCCCAATGTAGAGGATACTAATATGAAACAAAATACATGAGAATTTGAGATGGTTGAAATAATTTTTAGTTTCAGCAGAGTGATTGAAAGCAACTACTTGCTCAGAGCATCTGACAATGCTGTTAATTTAGGGTGAGGAAGGGGCCCTCTCAATGACAACAAGGTTGCGCTCTGCAAATGCATCAAAAGGCCTTCCAGTAAACTACTGCTCAGGGTTCCGTTCCTTGAGCATGGCAACTGCTTTTGAAGTTGATGGTTTGCATACTTTACACGTCCTCTTTAAATTCTCTTTTTTTGAATACGTAACTAATATCCTACCTAGTAGTCTAGTTTTATAATTAGAATTGTTTTTGCATATTGACTAGTTACTTGCTCCACTCTTCTAACCCTGATGTCTCAACTCTTGTTTCAGGGGTATCACGTGAGAGTTTCAGTTTGGAGGTCAATGCCAAAGACTATGGTTTTGAACCCACTGATACACCAAGAACTGATAGATCTGTAAGTCTTCCAAGGCCTTAGTGATGGTTTTCTTTTCTCTTTCAGTCTTTCCATTGGCTTAAACTCCAATCTTGTGCTTGATGGAGGTAGCATGCTGGTATCTCTCTGGTTGCACACAGATTAAATATTCTGTATTTTTTCCCATCTTTATCCTTCATTAGACATTTGGGGGACTGATTTACCAATATTATTGCCCAAAACAAAAAGTATCTTGTACAAAATGTCTGATTAAGATTTGTTTTACATATGATCAATGATAAAATCCTTTCAGTATGCAGATGTAAGCTGGATGTCTGGGTTAACTATGTATTCTTATCTTTCTCATTCATTGGACATAATATCAGTTTTGTGGTTCCCAAATGAAATCACTGTATTTTTATTTTGTATATGTTCATTGCCCATTCACCTATTGACTGAGAGTGGTATTCCAGTTAGTAGAAGATCTGCTACTGCCTCTTGAATCAGAGATGTAACTGCTCATTTCTTCCATCCTCATTCTCATTGCATGACTAACTAAAACAATCCCTCGCCACACTCATTCTAGGTCTTTTGAGGCCTTTTCTTTATGGCTACCCACAGTAATGTGGCATCTAATACACTTGCTTTCCTATTGTCAGGTCTCTAAGAATATTGAGCTGGGTTTAGCAGCTCTTTATGGGCAAAAGGGTCCAGCATACGATAGAATTGTCTTGAATGCTGGAATGGTAGATCACTTGCTGGGATGTGATGGGGCAGAAGACATCCCCACTGCCCTGGATAGAGCCAGAGAGGCCATTGACAGTGGTAGAGCTCTTACAAGGTTACTAAATTACATAAAGGTCTCTCACAAAGTAAGGTGAATGAGGGCCAACAGGTGCTTGCTTCCTTTTGCATTTGATTTTTGTATGTTGTAAAGTTTATAGCTTTCCAAAGTACTGGATGCTCATAATTGATGGAGAAGCCGGAGTGCAACAGTTATGAAATTTTTCCCCCATTCAAGATTTGTAAATTAGTTTAGCTTTTAACCACATTGTTGAGTTTTGATTATTTTTACCTGTTTTGTTCTTTATCAGTAATCCTAAAGGAATGTTGTATGCTGTTGTATAGACGTTAGAAAATTTGGTTGACAATATCATTTCTTTTTTCGAACACAAAAAATGCCATATTGGCATTTTGTCTGCACGTGGAAACTCTATGCAGCCAAGGAAGCTGCAGCTGTCGAATAGTTTCATCATCTACCCTGGAATTTTAAACTTAATTGCAGAATGATTTACAAAGGTTCCTCCTAAAATTTAAGTGCATCAATGATGCTGAAGCTGAAAAGATTGGCATTTAGTCCTCAACGATAACAAAACAAAACTGGTCTATAAGCCGAGATGCATAGGATAGCTGTTTTCCAAGTATGCACTGGCAATAATCTCACAGGCTTACAATTTTATTTCAATGAAGATCATCACATGAATTTACATTCTGCAGCTATGGAAGTTCCATTGTCAACTTTTTCGTATGCAGATTTACTATCACCTGACTACACAATAAACTGACTTAAAAGGTTAAAAAAATGTAGGAGCAAAACAAAGAACTCAAATATCAACAATTTTGTCCGCACACAAACAATTACGTCAAAGTGAAATAGGGGAGATTAAATCTGAAGAGCAGCTGCTATGGAACTGGCAAGGCTAAGAACTTCAAATGGAGGTCTATTCATCACCTCTCTTACAGTGGATGGGCAAGAATCTGTAATCCAGAAGTAGGATAGTCCATTCCATGGCTGGCCTGTATCAAGAGCAGCAACAACGAAGTGAAAATTCAAGAGCAATAATGATCTTAAACAAGGCTATTTCAGAAAGAAGGAAAAGAAAGATCGTACAAGTGATAAAACTAGAAACCATACTTGCTGAGTTAGGACTGTGAATTAGATATAATTGTGATGTGGAAAAAGGACATATTCTTTACTAACAGCAAAAATTCTTGCAGAAATTTCTTACTTTTGAGACCTGATTGCTAAAGTGCATGATGCAAGCCTACTTACAAATTTGGCATGTGAAAAAGAAAGATGCCATAAAATGGCATAAATCTTTGATCAGAAGATGATGAATGAAAAGTATGAAGGATTTAGTTAACCATGTCAACATCACAAAGTGATTTTTATGTTCTTTTTGTTGATGATACTTGAATCTAAGATCCACCAGCTCCAGCCCCAGCCTTAAACCATTCAAGCAAAGGCTCAAAGGCAGCACAGGGCAACACTCTCATCTTACCTTTCAGTGTCTAAGATGTGTTAATTGTCAAACAAGGAAATGAAGTTCTCAAGAGTTAAGATTAAGTAGTAACTGAGAAGATGCATGTAATACCTCCATTATCAATTTCAAAACGCTCCCATGACCTATTAGGAAAAATCCCATGAGTGACATAGGCACTTATTTTTGCTGCTCCATGTTTAGCCAATACTTTCTAGAAAACAGAGGAAAAAATAACAAATTGGATAAGTTCCTCCATTCAAACTACATAAAATAAACAGCACAAATAAACGAAGCAAACCATCAAGTTCAAACAAAAAAGTTAGTCTATGTTCCAGACCAAGCCCAGGGTTACCAAAATGCTGAGCACAGATTGACTTCCCCGTTTAAGCTTGTATTTCAATAATTTAAGTTCATGAAATGCATGATTAGAATTCAAAGTATAAAACCCGTGAAAGTCATAGTGTAAAAAATCATGTTTAAGTGGTTGATACCTGGCATTCAATGAGAGTGCCGCCTGACTGAACCAAGTCGTCAACAATCACAACATGTCTTCCTTGAGGGTCCCCTTCCTTGATTCGTACAATTCTTTGGTTACCTTCCCGAACTTTAGCACAAACAATCTGTATAATAATGCAGTGAATAACTTGTATCAGCCCAATGCACAGCAAGCTATTATGCAACAAAAAGTAAAAGACGTAGGACTGAAACAAACAAAGATTACATAATATAGTAGAACAGAGATATTTAGATAATTAGATAGACATGTAAAGTTAAATCGATATGTCAGTTGCATGCAATATATGAGTCAATTAACCTTAAAGATGAGAGGAGAAGATGAGAACTGATGTTATTTACTTTCCAACAAACGGATCATCAACCAAGCATCATTGGGATACAGTTTTGGTTACTACTCTTGTGCGAGAGCATTTTCTCAACTAAAAAATCATCAGGAAGTCCCTTCCAATCCGTCCAATTATATGGATGAGAACTCAAAAGCCTTGACTAAGGAAACATATATGGTTCAATCCACCTCTCCACTATGTAAACTAAGTTATCCAGCATACTTTTCTTAAGTCTACTTCTGGTTCACCCAAGTGTTGGAAGAACCTTCAAAGATCAGGATCTTGTGATAAAATGAACCAAGTATTCTCAGTAAACCCAGGCCATGCCATGATTTCAGAATTCTGACATCCATTCTTATACTTATATTAACTCCAGATGTACGATAAATGCAATTACAGGGCAAGCATCAATCACAGAAATAATGTAGTTACTGTAATACCATGGGGAAATGCTGCAACTGCTTGTAAAACCGTTTCCATGCACCATCATCAGGAAAAGCTATAGCTATCTGAAAATTTAAGAAAACAGTACATCTCTCAGCAAGAAAAATAGTAATTGACCTCACCAACCAGGTAAACTTCCGTTCAAACCTAATGTGCGCAAAAGAAAATAAAATTTAAATCAAATCACACAAGAATTTCATTCATGAACATTCAACTTGATCCTAACAAATATCTTACATTATCAGAATCAGGGAGTTGCTGGAGCCGATTTTTAAGCAAAGGTATACCACTCTCGAAGCAGGGTAGAATATTATCACCAAAGTAGAATCTTTCCTAAAGTAAAACCAATATATATATATATATATAACCAAAAGCTTTGAGAAAACAATTGTCAATGAATAAAAGAAACTCACAAAAAGCACAAGTTAAACAAACAAACATAATAGGTATAACCTGCAAAGCATGGATATCGAAAATGACTAAGCTAGTAGGCCCTCCTCTTGAAGTGGGTATGTGAGATAAAATCCTAGCAAGAGTAAAAGCCGTAGCAACATCTCCTTCATCCTCCATACGCTCAGAAGTACCAGTAGGGAAAAAAGGGAGGACTAAAGTGAAAGAAGATACAAACAACTTGGGCAATGCATAAATTATAGAAAGTTGCTCAAAGATCACTTTTGGTGAACTAAACGATGCCAGAAAAGCTACATGCTGCCCTCGAATCGCTTGCGCATTTGGTATAAATAAATTGGGAAATCCATCCTCAAATTCCCTACAAATTTAAACTTAAATTCAAATTCTAATTCATTCACCAACCATTCAAATTTAACTGATAAAGATTGCAACTTTCAGATCACCTCCAATTGATTGACCGGAGCTCGATGGCATCTGATTCCGCAGCTATACGCTCAGCTAAGAGTTTCGTCTCATCGCAGTAGAAAAGACAGACCCTTTTCATCGTTTTCGACGCTGATGATTCTGATGCTGACGCGGCAGCCATTGAAACTGAGGACGAAAGAGAAAGCGGCGAGCTTTGCAATGAGGGAACGTGAAATCCTACGTTTAAATTTTGAGGATGATGATGATTATTATTATTCTCGCACTTAATAGTAGCACTAGTGTGATGGTTTTCTGTTAGAATTTTGGGCTGTGATGTGGTGTTGAATTGAAGAAATGACGCAAGTTTTGAGCTTTTTGATCCGGTGGTTGCGACGGTGGCAATGGGAATTAATGGGTTTTTGAGTTGTGCGTTGGCAGCCATGATCCGGTGCTAAGTGGCGCTTGTCTGCGAAAAATCTGAACTGAACTGCCCGCTGCTGATGAGCAGAGAAAGAAAAGGCACTCTGTCCTTGCTGCTGCCGCTATGTAACCATACCATTGACGGACAAAAATACTATATGTTTGCATATAATATTTTATTAAAAACTAGTGCTTTATCTAAATAATATATATATCTTTTAAATTATTTTAATTGAATAATTTTAAGCTATAAATTAATCAAATAGTTTATAAATTATTACAATTATTTTATTTGGTTATTCGACATGAAGTTTTTATTCAAATTTATAAATAAATAAAATAATATATTAATGAAATAATAAATAAATAATTAAATAGTATACTAATAAAAAATAAAATAAGTAAATATATAAAAATCTGCATAACAAAATAAAGTAAACATAAATAAAGCAATTCCACTTTATATTTCCAATATTTAATAGAGAGGTATGAAATTTTGAATCTTTTAATTCATAATTTGCAGAAAGCTAATGGTGTAAAACCACCTCAACTTAAAGGAACTAATTAAATGGCTCAATTATGACAAGCTGGGAAATGGCTATAATAGAGTAGTCTGGATGTATTGATTGTTCAAGCTTTTGTCTCGTATCTTATATATAAAAAAAAAAAAAGAAGTCATTTGGCATCTACTGTCTGACAATTGCAGTACTTCTTTCCGTTTGTTGACTCTAAGGAGCCCCTTGATTAGGCAAACTAATATATCTTCATATAACTTAAAAGCCTTGTTAACCTTGCATGCAAGCGTAAGGCTCTTAATAAAAGAAATATACATGTCTTTTTAACCAGTTGAAGATATTGAAAGCTCTTCATGCAGCTTCACAGCCATCTCCAACCTTCCGGCCTTGATAAAGTTATCAATTAGGAGCTTATAAATAGAACAAATTGGCACTGAATTATTCACATTCATCTCAGTCAAATGACCAAGAGAAACTATGAATTCATGACTGAACCCTTCAATAACCTTACGATAGATTCTTATGTGCTTTGGCCAATATGCCAGTTTCAACTCTTCTAAAAGTTTGTGAGCCTCATCTAAAAGGCCAGCGGCATGGTAATGGTTTATGAAAACCCTACAGGTGACAAAATTTGGAGCACAGCCCTTAGTAGCCATTTGCTGCTACAACTCAAGGCATTTGTCAACTCTGCCTGCTTTCTCAAAGCCATCAATCATGACAATATAGGTCATGACATTTGAATAGCATCCTTTCTCTTCCATTATAATCATAAGTCTATAGGCTTCATCTGTCTTTCCAACTTTAAATAGTCCATCTATCATCTCAGTGTAAATAACAACTTCAGGAGCACTTGAGTTTTCCAGCATTTTGGACAGCACTTTTAAAGCAAGGTCCAACCTTTTATCCTTAAACAACATGTCAATCAAAGAGCTGTAAGTGTACATATTTGGAGCATATCCATGGCCCAACATCTTGGTAAAAATCTCTTGAGCCTCATTTAGCTTGCTAACCTTGCAAAATTCATAGATAAGAGCATCATATACAATCTAATTCAGCTCACAACCTTCCACTGACATAGTTAACAATGCTCAATAAGGTATTATTAAGTATCTAATAAAAAAGGTGAGTCAAAACTGATACCTAGCAGATGGTATAGTCTCTGGGCTGCTTGAAATATGCTAAGAAAAATTTAATATCTGCACTGGCCAGCTATGCTTCTGATCATTAAGGCCAATTATAACAGTTTCCATTGAGATGTCAATGCTGCAATGCTCAACTACTTGAACAATGCAATAATAGGCACTTTTGGACCCATGTTATAGAAAAAATATTGTTCATCATGCAAGTGTAAGCACTAATCTAGAAAATTAAATCCATATGACTTGTTCGAAATGGCTTCTATGGTATATTCATTTTGGAAGGTTAGAAAAATCATAATCACCAGTAGAAGTGCCAATCAACCTCCCATGACTTTATTTTGTATTAGATGATATTCTGTGTACTTCACTAATTAACAATTAAGTATTTGATATTTGAAATGTTGCATGCATTGGAAGTTTTCTAGCTCACTTTAAAATATAAAGTAAAACGTAAATTGACCATGAAGTCATTGACACTATAAAAACAATAAAAGAGATAGATAAAAGTGTTAGCGCAACACCGCAAGTGTACGGATTGTGGCAAGTAATAAAATGATGAGCAGAGTATCGTTCCCACGAGGAAAGGGTACTAAATAGTAATTGTCAATCGATCCTTCCTAGCTATCACAAATCAAATTAAATTGCAAGAATTAAATAAATTAAAATGAACTATCTACTCTAATTAATCTAATTAAATCAATGGGGATAAACTAGAGATTGAGTTTGTT
The DNA here is from genome assembly GCA_949671775.1 of Mallotus repandus. Taxonomy (NCBI): domain Eukaryota; kingdom Viridiplantae; phylum Streptophyta; class Magnoliopsida; order Malpighiales; family Euphorbiaceae; genus Mallotus; species Mallotus repandus. Next base: position 12,152 of record CATIWM010723571.1, read on the forward strand.
TCACTAGTTAGGACTTGAATTACGGAATTAAATTCAACTATTTCAATGATCACAATCAAGGGTAAACTACTCAAATTACCTAGAGTCTCTTTCGAGATCATCTAAGCATGCCAAAACTAATTACCGCCTATTTTCATGGGCAAGTCAATTAATTAGGGCTTATTAAGTTCCTTAGCAATTTATTGATCCCCGAATGATTCGTCTACTTTCATGATCGAGATTCCTAAGTCTTATGAGTTAGAAGCTAGTAAATCACTCAACTTTCGTTGATAGCAATTTACCCATAAACATGCAAACAATTGGGCCCTTAATTGAATACAAGACATAAAACACAACTCATAAAATTGCATAAAAATCAAATCATTAATAAAGAAATAAAAATCCTAACAAGTCTAACTGGCTACTCCAAAACCAAACTCTAAAATATAATTTAGCTATTCATAAGAAAAGAAGAAGAAGGAAAGATAAAACTCCTTGAAAGCACGCTTCAATCTTCAATCCTTGTTTAAGTTCTTCAATTCCACTCTTTGCCTTCTTGGCGGCGGTGTTCCCCCACACCCTCAATAGCTCTCTTGTATCCCCTTTTATGGGAAAAGTCTAATGGAAAACCTACTTGCACTTGAATTCCTAAGTTTCTACCAAAAAGGAAGATTTTCTGCTCGTCATGGTTTCAGTCATGGGATGACACAAGTGGTGACACATCATTGATTTTACGGCATGGCTTCCATCATGGCATGACACATCCCGTGACGACCTTCTCGAGATTCTTTAATTTGCACAGAAGAGGTCATGGCTTCCATCATGGCGTGAGCTATCCCATGACGATTGTCACACCTTCCATGTGTGACAGAACCCACGACGCACCATTCCTTGATTATTTTGGAGTTCCTTTTTAGACTTACCTACAAAAAAGGAAATATTTATTAATATTAATACAAAAACTTCTAAATAAACCAAAATCAATAGAAACAAGAATGAAGGTCCAAATTAAACAAATGCATAATTAAATATAAATCCTTCCTAGTTATTATTAACTTATTATTCAAAATTCATTAAAATTTAACTCTAAAACAAGTGTAGTATTACACTCAACAAAAAGTACCAAACATATGAAAATCAATGGTTTAATTAACCATATTAATAATGACTGAATATTATATCATTGGAAAAGAAAATTTTTTGCACCTAGACAAAAGAACTGGATGTGCACTGAATGTATGCCAAGTCAAATTAATACTCACTCTGTTCCTAAATAATTGACATTTTAGAAGTTTAATTTTGTTCCTAAATAATTGACGTTTTAAGTTACTAATGCATTTTAACTATTTTTTTCCTATTTCACCCTTATTTAATATTGGAGAATTAATTGAATCGATATCTACTCTTTTTGGGACTCTATATAAAGCTAATAATTGGTTAAGAGAATTATTAAAAGGGTAGTATAGTGTTTTATTCATATATTAAATGTATTTCTTAATCTATGTGAAGAATCCTTAAACGACAATTATTTTGGAACAGATAGAGTATCTAATAAGATTCAACTACCGAAGGGAACAAAACTAAAAATTGATCAAACAACAAAAGAAGAATCTTAAATTTTTGACAAACCATCAAAAGTGAGACAAAAAATGTGATTTAAAAAAAAAACCTAGCTAGTCAACATTATCAAGTAGACTATTGGTTACTTGCTTGGCTGGCCTCTTTACAATTAAGAATCTTATTTGCTCATATTGCATTTTGGAATTAGGAGTAAGGATGATTCCTGTAAAAATCTGATAATATCGCCCGTCAAAGTTAACAAAGGATATCAATATTCCGTCCTTGTTTATTAGGTACAGAGGCATATACTTCCTATGCAAGTAGATTAATCAAAAGTTACATAGCAAAGGCATTCATCAACTAATTTTAATATAGGATAGGAGAATGAGAATCACAAAGAAAATAATGAATGATAACTAAAGAAGTTAATCAATTTAACAACCATTGCAATGTGGTAAAGCTATTGATGTTGTTTTAGTTAATACATTTAGGTGAATGTCTCTTATTTTGTTTTTTAATCGATACTGCACTTTAAGGTTTTACAATTAAGTTAATTTTGGTTTAAGTTTGGTTAATGTTGGTAAACTACAAAAAGAAAAAGTGGTCCCAATGAATGAGATTTCAGGCATACAACCATATGGACATAGAAGTGTAGCAGAAATTAGAGATTTCTAAAGAGCAATTTTAGTTGACAACTTGCATATGATTCAAAAAATTTATTAAAATGAAGTGAGAACTAAGAAGTTACATACCTTTTTAACGCCAATGCATAAACTACTGCCAAAGAATATACCATCTATAAATCTTGCAGTGCAGTGGATCTATGCAAAAAAGAAAAAAATATTAAATAACAAGTTAAATAGTTACCACTAACATCGAGTCAAGGGTGTCAAGAGAATGAGATTTGCTCATAGTACTAGAAATAGTACTAAACAAACAAAATTACAAGTAAAGAACACATTGTTGGAACACAAGCATCATGCTTTGCAGAGTGTGAAAATGTGAAAGGCTACAAGTGAGGTATTTGATAGCAAAAGAGCACTATATTGAAATAAAATTTAAATCAAATACATAGAATAGGCACATCTAAACAAACAAATACATGATGAGAATCCCAAGAATTTGCTCAACTAAACTTTGGACCATCAATGATTCTAGCAATTGATTAAAGATGAGAAAGGTGCTTTCAAGGGGAAAGACAAAAGCAATATTTTTAATAATAAAAAGCTGAAAACTAATAGAATAGTCTATCTCCTTAAAAAAATAGTCTGTCACTAAATAATTGAATATCAAAATCCAACAATTTGAAAAGTGCAAATCAATTCAACAATTTTCTTTCTGATACCATGCAATTTTTTTCAATAAGGAAGATCCACCCTAGCAATTAAATAAAAAAACTACAACTTTGTAAATGAAAAGTGTTATGTTCATCAGAAAATTATTATTATTTTTATTTTTCAAAGAAATTATTAGGGGAAAAAACTTACTCATGTCTTCCACTTCCTTCAAATAATCATTATTCCTTCAAAAATGAAAAATCATCCTCTAACTTATTGAATCTATGAAAATAACCAAAAAAATGAACAACAAAATACAACTATATCCTATTATATCCTAATTGCACCTTAAAACTATAATAATTATCAAATAACAATCACCATAATAAAAATTTAAAATAATCAATAAGACATCTCCTTTCTTCTTCTTCTACGCATTAGATACAATCAAAAAACAAAAATAAAAAAAAATTGGATTTTACAAATGGAATATTAGAGCTCAAAACTATTTTAGTATTTTAAATATTTATCAGTAATTAATAATCTATTAATTAATTCAACATTGACTAACTTATTAATAAATATTAATTTAACATTACATAATTTTCTATCACATCTTGTCAATTATTTTAGTGTTGGTGCTGTATTACTGTTATTTAATTTATTTTTTTTATCATCAAATTTATTCTTTGCATTTTACATAACAGATTCATATCAAGTTCAAGTGGCATAAAGGAGAGAAAATCCTCTAATTAAAACCAAACATGTAGTTATATAAATAACCAATTAGCAATTACAGCTATTTAACCTGTTAGCATAGGTGGTATGCTCTAGAGGTCAATCACATATTTTGACATTGTAAATTATGCCAAATGGCAATAAAAAATATTCTTTTATCTAGAGTATTTATTTAATTGAATATTTATCCATTAGCATAATGTTAAATAAATTTATTATCAAGAATTGATAATATGAGTTATAAATTTATTTAGTATGCATGCTATAAAATGTTCATAGTCAATATTTGGGTAATATTAATTAGACTATCACCTCTGTCTATTTTTCTTGATTAGTATGTGATACTAATAGTGGGAGGTAGTGAGTCTTATGCTACTTGATATGAGATATCAGAATAGACATGTGGATACTCATGTGATGGGTGGATAGAACAATGACGTTAGATTTGTGATTGTGAGGATTTTCACTTATAGTTAACAATCACAATCTAGGTCATAATGGTGCATATATTCCTTTGACCTGAGGTGACACGGTCATCCACATTTAAATGGTTAGGGTTTATTACCGCTTACATACTTGTGTTAATCACACATGGGTATATGGCATATGATGGCTCTAGTCAGTTAATTGTAGGGATAAGTGTTCAGCCAAGATGAGATTCATTGCCTGGAATGAACTGGGATAAGATCATATGCTATCTAAGTTCTTTCTTAATGAATAAGTTCCTTGCCAGGACAAACATGACATGGACTGAAAGAGTTTCAGTGTTTGTTGTGTTTTATCAAGAATTATAACTTGAGATGAGGTCATATGATACAACTATTAGAGTTTGACTAAACCATGACTCTAGGCTATATCAGGATCTTCTAATGAAGGGATTTTAGTACACAGTAATTATGACCAAAGGGTTCATGTGAATTAATAAACGCATCCATTTCTAATTGGGTAGTTGTGATAGCCATGATAGGGGCCACTCACAACTTATGAGAACTAAATGTGCATAATTAGGATTTTCACATTTAGACTTGAAAGGAGTTTCAAATAATATCAAATGTTGATATTATCTTCTCATTGCCAATTAGACATAAACCTAGTAAGTTACACCTAAAAGAGTTTCACCAAATCACCATTAACATTAATCTAATTATTGATTAAAGAGTTTAATCAATTAATTAATATTAATAGAATTTGATTTATGCTTTAAGCAATTATTCTCGCATATTATGAAATCTAATTCAACCAAGGGTTTAATTATTAATTTATATTTAATTAATATGAGATATTAATTAAAATATTAAATTAATAATATATGTTGTTTCTAAGTGGACTTGGATTAATGACTCAAGAAATTTGGGCTTAGACCCAAAAGGGTTTTGGACCAAAGATTAGTCCAAGATACTGAGAAAGCCCATGAACATAATCTAATCCCATTTGTATGATGGATTGGGCTTGGGCCAAGTGTTGGCCCAATTACCAACCCCAAGTCCATGTATAAATGATATGGTCAAATTTTTCATGTTAGGCATACATTATCCTTTATGTGTAAATTGCTTACTATGGCTATGATAAGGTGTATATCACATTGGTATGTGTAAAGAATGTATGTAGACACAATACATGGGATGTATTAATTCTCTACACACTTCTTTGTACAAATATTGGATATATAAGTTGTATACTTATCATGATGAATTATGCACTTATCATGTGATTAGGGTTTGCTTTCTTATAATATATATACATAACCTAAGAAGTGTTCTAAGTTTAGTGACAGCTTTTGTGTAGAGAGAAAAAAAGGAAAGAAACACATACACAAAAATAAACCCTAAGTATTCTTGCAAAGAGATTAAATTAGTGCAAGTTTTATGGGGGTCATTAGAGAGACTACTTGCTACTAATCCAATCAAGGCAAGAAGGAGATTTGGTGGAGTTTTGGTGTTTTAAGCTAGAGGCCTAACATTTAGGAGGCTAGAGCATTTTATTTAAGAGGTGAATCCAACTATATCAAAGCTTGTAGATAACTATTGTAGGCCACATCAAACTTAGGAGTTTGTAAGTATTCTTAAACTTAAAATTCCTAGATTGATATTTGTATGTGTTGCTTACCTTCAGCTATGTGTAAAATGCAAAATGGATCTATAAGAAAGGAATCTTTATGTTATGAAGGGTTATGCAAGTGAAAATTTTAAAATTTCACCCTATTTAAGGCTTGTGCTCACCACACTTAAAAGTTACATAACGTTTCCTTACATAACCAATGTACCTCATTAAAATATAGAAATAGCAAGCAGTAAGTCATGTGAGCCATGCATGCCATGCCCAATCAACTGACTTTCTCTTAAGTCAGCCATATTTTCACAAAATTCTCCTGAGAACATGACAATCAAATTACAAAGGTATTTTGATAAAGTGACCTAATGACAACAAATATGTACATAGAAACTAAACTTTTAAGACTACCCACAAAAAGCATAGGCATACCTTGTAAGTGGATGCATTACTAAGCTGATATTGACAACTTATCCACAAGGGGAGTCGAAATAGAAAACTCATGTATATTCTGCAAGAGTTATTCATATATAGTAAATTCACAAAGTGAAGATCAAGTAAAAAGAAGACATAACAGATCTAAACAACATATTGAATGGGGTTTTGTTCATTCAACTGTAAGATACATGGAAAACATAGAAAGCAATAAGTAATGTTCAACTAAAAAATTCAAATCGAATTTATAGCACTTATACATGCAGTATTACAAAAAATAAAAATAAAATCATAGCATGCACTTCTTATAATAAATGAGGAAGGCAAGAGAAAAAACCTAATAAATAGTAACCTATTCAAAAAACATAAATAATTTACTATTTTTCCTATTTGAAATATTCCGAATATGCTAAAGCAGTTGAAACTACTTTTTTCAAAAATTGGCTTTTCAGATGTTGTGCAGAAAGTAGTATGAACTTCTTTCTATCTATTTTGAAGTTTCAAAACCAAACCAATCAAAATCTACCTTTAAAATAGTTTTTAATTTATAATCTATATATTCAAGATGCTTTTCTCAATAGTTCCCAAAGTCTATTGCGTGAAACTCCAAAAGATAAAAGATACAGAATTTCATTTGAAAGAGTTTTCTCTAGATTTTTTGACTGTGAACAATCTAATACAAAGGCTATTGTGTATCAATTTTTTCCCCTTTGCCATCAGATTACAAAATATCCACAAAACAATTTAACTACTAATACCTTTTGTTATAAGCTAATCTTATAAATTCTAAAGCATTTTGAATTTAGATTTTAAACCTCACCTAAACCAATTTATTATTGAAAATTAAACAAACCATTCATAGATATACTTACTAGTGAATATAATTTGATTGGCTCACAATTCTTGAGACTAACCAATATTTATGCATGATTTTGTGCATAATTCAACTTAAAAATAAAAAAAATAAAGATGAAGCACTAAAAACACCCATAAGGAAATAAATAAACTTCAATTTGAACAAAAAGAACCAAGAAAGCATTATAAACATAAAATAGAATAAAACACAATAGAAAAGGAAGCAGAGACGCAGATCTTTACATTAGAATCATACCTAAAAATACCCAACATAGATAAACAAAAATTGGGTTTGAAATCTCAAACTAAATTAAGCTCAAACATGGTGATCATTGATCATATAGCAAATATAAAGTAAAAAAAAAAACCAAACCGTTTGATGTGCTTGACATAAAGTTGATAGAATGAAAATTATTTTGCAATTGTGTTTTTTACAGTTGTATACCTGTGGAGATTCCACAGCTTAACACACAGACTTTGTCAAAGGGAGCCAAAGGATTGATATTGGCTACACATCCAACATGAACAACAGTGTACTCACTAAAAGTGGATGTCCCAACAAAGTGGTAAATGGGCTTTCCTTTGATGGAAAATCTTGATTTTCCATCATTTAGCATCACTCCTCTATCTGAGGAGGATGCACATATTGCTCTCTTCAGATTTGCGATGAGCACAGTCCTTGCATTCCCCTATGAACACAGGTAAGACATGATCACTTGGTTCAAGATCAGCCACAACGTCATCAACACTCTTTACAATCCTAATGAACAGAAAGTAACAAAAGAGGGCCACATCAAGCATAAAGATTGAGCAATAATAGAAAATAAAGAGTACCCATTTTTTTTTAGGCATCAAACATCATATATTGTGATTTAGTTTGATGAAAAATTCACTTACCCTCCTACTTCATGACCATAAATTCTAGGAAATAATGGGTTCTGTCCTTGCAGAGCACAAGTAAGATCATTATTTAGCTACATAATAAATGTGAAAGTTCTAATTCGTGGAACCGATTTATATGTTAATGAAGTTACCTTGGCTTCCTAGAAGTACACATCAGTGTGGCATAAGGAAGTGAAAAGGATCTTCAAACGAACTTCTTTAGCCTGTAGAGGTGCCGCCTCCACTTCTTTAATCACCAATGGCTTTCCTACTTCCCATGCCACAGTAGCTATATATTCATGTACCAAAAAAAAAAGAGTTAACAATCATGCTTCAATAAAAAAATAAAATGGCAAAAACCCAGTAGTTATTGATAAAATTTTCTACAATATATATACATACCTTTGCAATGAATGACTTTTCCAGCAGTGCTTGCCATCTTCCCTTCTCTTCTTGTTTACTGATACTCAAAACACAAACTTCAAAAACTTTCTGGTACCTGTAATTATATACTAACAGCTCTAAATGTATTTTTCTTTTAACCGAAAAGAATTAAATGGAAAGGAGCGGTGGCCGGCGGGACACAGATGGTGACAGAAGGTGAGGAGGAACTAGAACTATCGTCGCCCTAATGAGAGGCAAGGAAGTAGTAGCGACGATTGGCAAAATATAGATAGATTCAATAGATTTTTTAATATAATATAGAATACATATAGTGAACTTCAAGCAGATGAGAATATGTTTTATATAATAGATTTTTTAAAAAATATTTTTAATAGAAAAAATTGTAAATTTTTAGAATTCAACACCTACGCATTTAGAGCTGGATGCTAAATTTTAAGAGGGATACGTGTCAAAATTTAGGCTGAATGACTTTGGAACTTAGCATTTAATATATATATATATATATATATATATAGATTATAAACATTTTTTTAAAAAATGTATTCAACATTTTTAGATGGTTTTGAAAATGATAATTAAAATTTGATGTGTATTATCTCCTACTTTTAATAATAGTTTTAAAATAAGCTAATAAAAGAGTAGTCAAGTGGTAACTTATCTTCAATGACATCTTAAAGTGTACAGTTCAATTCCTACCGCCATTAATTTAAAAGGAATGACTACTCTCTGTTATATAGTTCATCAAAACTTAGGTCATATGATCTCCTATTAACAAAAAAAAATAATTTTACAATAAACGTCTCATATGAATAGATGAGGTGGTGAGACATTTATCCTAGCATTGCAAAAAGGTTTATATACTCTTAGGTCCTTTTAGGATCCAGTGAGTCTTACTAAGTGAGTTTCACTGGGCTGGTGAGTATAATGATCCACTTGAATTATATAGGAATCTCTAACATACTTTTTCGAATTCACTTTTTAGTTTTTTTAAAATTAAGTGAGTTCTACCAATTAATGAGTGTGATACCCACCCAAATTCTATATATTTTTCCTTTAACATAATAAAATATTAAATTTTTTTGTTAAGTACAAAATTTAGGAAAAGGGGATGGAGGTAGATTTTGAACCAAAGACCTTAAAGTGTTCGTGAGACTTGACCATTTACCCAAGTATGTGCAGATATTAAAATATTGATAATTGTAATTGTTGAAAAAAATCTTAATATAAACTAATTAATCATGTAATCGATGTTAGTTTGGTCTATGTGTTAGAATGGGCTAGCAGATGGTGCAAGTGCATAAGCTTGTGTTGTAAGACTAGGCATGGCCATTGTCACTTCAAAACAAGCCCAAAACTCAAACCTTCTTTGCTAGAGCCTACAACGGTTTTGTTTCGAAAGAAATTTATATGAATACACCACTTTTTTGTTTCAGTTTTTAGCAAAATATCTCATTTTTTCATTAATTACATGAGTACCCATTTTATTTGCAAGAGTACCATTTTTTTCAAATTTTTTTCGATTCTACCCTCATTTGTATTCTTCTTGTTCCTTCATTATTTTTATTTTCTCTCCCCCTTTTTTTTTTTTTTATTTTATCCTTATTTTTTATTTTTCTTTTTCTCTGTTATTTTTTTCAATTTTTTAATGTTTTATTTCTTTATTTT
>CATIWM010723911.1:0-13503 GCA_949671775.1 Mallotus repandus
CATGGCATTCCATGGATCTTCATGGATCTTGTTCAGCACCACGGATTCAAATCATCCCATCCAAAATCATAAACACAAAAAATAAATAAAGATTAGTAAATAAAAAAATAAAAATCAAATCAAATCAAATAAAAATTAAATAGAATAAAAAACAATCAAATAAATAAAAAAGAAAGGAGGAGAAAGAACTAATTTGATGGATGCAGTATTGATTCCCCTCAGAAGGTGATCACCGTTGATGAAAGCCTATGACTTTTGTTGTGTTTGTCTATGATTTTGATTTATTTGGATCTGATTCACGGCTAAAACTTGAAAAAAAAGTACGTAAAAAATCAAGAAAAGTGGGTGTCTTTTGGTTGACGGCTAAAAATCAGAAAGAGGTGGAGAGAAAAAGAAAAAAAAAACCCCCTCCCCTACGTGAAAAGAAAATCACGTATTTATAAAAATTCCATCCTGTAACCCTAAATTGGTACAGGATAATAAAAATTTATTTTAATTATTTATCTATATAAAAAAATATGTATTTATCATTTTATTTATCAAATAAAACAAATGTATTTATCACATAAAAATTAATCAAAATCTATATATAACTAAAAAATAAAGAAATAAATAAATAAAATTCGTAAAAAAAAAATGGAAAAGGTACATTTCTGGTCGGAGATAAAAAAAAAAAAACAACACGGAAGATGTAAAAATGGGAATGGCCACTCCTCCTCTTAAAATGTATTTGGCCGAAGTTGGCCAAATGGCCAACTTCGGTCCACTTCTTTTTTTTTTCTTTTAATTTTTCTTTTTAAATTTATTAATAATAATAATAATAATAATAAAATAAATAAAATTTACAATAAATTTTAAAAATAATTTACAATTTAATTCTAAACCAATAAATAAAATCCAATAAATCTAATTTTACAGTCTATTTTCATCATCGGGTCCTCTGTTGCATCCATGCTCTAGTCATCCCGAAATTGGGTGCTTACATAGGTGCATGCAAATTTAGTTTTGTAAATGTTGGATTCATTCATCCATTCATTCCTTTATGTTTTTAAATGAAAGTTGATTCATTTGTCTTCATTTTTGTTATGTCTCATGCTTTAATTGTTGTCCATTACACTGTTGCTCATTTTTTTTATGTTATTTTTCTTATTTTGTTGTTGACTGTTTAATGTCTATTTTTTATTTTCGTCTGATGGTTCTGATTCTATCTAAGGAACTGAAAATGATAAAATTTGGTGTTTTGATTTGTTGCTATCTTTGAATTTCTCTTTGCTTATTTTATTTTCATGTTTGGGGAAGTTTTGGTATCTGTGATGGGTCTGTTGCTATTTTAATTTGATTCTCGCCATTTTTCATGAAAATATTATTGTAGTCTTCCACTTCTGTTCAAGCAAAACAGGTTAGTTGTTTTCTTTGAAAAAAAAGTAATGGTTGCGGTGTGTTTTGCTATGATTCGTTATTGCTGGGAATTTTTTTTTGCTCTGATTTTGGATATCAGTTATGATGTTAATTTCTGCTGTGATTTTAAGCGATCTGATTTACCTTACTGTTATTTTGGATTCAGTTTAGTTATTTTTTACTTTTTAATTTCTATTTATTCATTTTTTAGTTCTGATTTTGCTGTTGCCTGCTTAATGTCTGATTCGCATATTTTTTTATGTCTGATTCTGAATTATGCAATGTGTTATGTCTAATTTCAGATATCAGGTGTGATGTTAATGTCTGCTGTCATTTAAAGTGATCTGAAGTGATTATTTACTGTGATCATTCATTTTTACATACTATTTTAACTTTTTTATTTGTGTCTGTTTATTTGATGTTTGGTTATACTTTACTAACCACTAAAATTGCACCAACTAGAATGTCAGATCTTCCTAGTCAAGCGTTATCCCCAGAAGATTCACAAACTAGTCCATTGGTGGAAAATGATTAAGGTGAAGCAGTTGTAGAATTGGCCAATGATGGTGCATCTCAATCCGTTCAACAAAATGATGAGGAGAACCCCTATTCTTCAAAGATAAGGAAGTGCACGTCTAAAGTATGGGCTGAATTCAGAATAGTGACGCTTCCGAACAAATCCCAAAAAGCTGAATGCATTCATTGCTAGATACAACTTGCACTTCAAAAGGGTGGTACAACTACACAATATGCTAGACACCTCAAAGGTTGTGTGAGGAGGCAACTGATGTTGTCAGGGCAAAAGGAATTGACTCTTAAAATAATAATATCAGAGTTTGAAATGGTAGCTTCAGTGCAAAATTTTAAATATGACAAAGCTAAGATCAGAGAGATATTATCTCATATGATAATGGTTCATGAGTTACCATTTCTTTTTGCAGAGTATGAAGTGTTTAACTTGTTGATAAGGACTATAAGTCCCCATTATTAAAAGATTAGTAGAGCACCTGTCAAGAAGGATTAATGAGGTGAAGAAGAAAAAGGTTTATAGATTGCTAAAATCTACAAACAAAGTTAGTATGACAATTGATATCCATAAGTCAAGCAACCAAAAGGCTTCATATATGGTTGTCACGTGCCATTTTGTTGATGCAGATTGGAACTTGCAAAAGAAATATTGAAAGATAATCTATCTTACAAGAATAGTTTGACTCTAAGTGGAAAGTTGTTCCATGTTAGGTGTTGCGTACACATCTTGAATCTCTTAGAGATATAATTAAGAGTGTGTACAAAAGTGTTAAATATGTAACACAATCAGAAAGTCAACTAAATATGTTTGGGGAAATTATTAAGCAATTGAAATTGCCTTTAAGGAGCCTTGTTCTTGATTGTTGTACGAGGTGGAATGCGATATTTTTTATGTTGTCAACTGCTTTGAAGTTTAAGAACGTCTTTCCAAGATATGCACAGCGAGATCCAAATTATTTGTTCTTGCCTAGTGAGGAGGATTGGAGAAAAGTTGATGAAGTTTGCTCATTTTTAGAAGAGTTTAATGAAGTCACCCATGTCATTTCAGGTGCTATATCTCTTCCTACTTTTCTAACTTTTATTAATTTTGCATGTTTTTCCTACTTTTTTTTAACTTTTATTGAGTTTGAATGTTTTCCAAATTAGCTATTTGAACTTAGTAATTTTAATATATTATAGGTAGTGAATATCCTACATCAAATTTATTTCTTCTTGATCTTCATAATGTGAAGACGTTATTGGATGAAAAATATAATGAGCCAAATGGTTGTATGCAATCAATGGTAAAGAAGATGAAGGATAAATTTGATAAGTATTGGGGTGACTGTAACTTATTGATAGCCATGGCAGCAGTGTTAGATCCTAAGAATAAGATGCAGTTAATTGAATGGTCCTTTCCTCTAACTTATTCTGCAACAGATAGTATTGAGCATGTTACTACAGTTAAGGAGGCTTTACGCATGCTTTATACATAATAACTTGAAGCTAATAGAATAAATCATGTTAAGAAAGGTGGTCAAGGTGAAAGTCAAAGACATACGTCTTGTTCTAGTTCGGGGATGAGTAGTAAAGAAAGGTTTAGCGGGAGGGCTCAATTTTATAATTATATAAGAAATGTAGAATCTGTAGTTGAACAAGTGAAGTCTAAATTGGACGTGTATTTAGAAGAAGGTGTGCATATTTGTGAGGATGATTCAAATTTCAATGTATTAGAATGGTGGAAGATGAATTATCTTAAGTTTAGGGTGCTTTCAAGGATGGCTTGTGATATTTTATCAATCTCAATCACAACTATGGCATCAGAGTCTGCCTTTAGTCCGGGAGTAGAGTCATTGGTCCATATCGGGCTTCTTTGGATGCAAAGACAATTCAAGTTTTATTATGTGGTGAAGATTGGCTACGTGCTTTTTATGGGATAAAGAGAAAAAGAAAGGTAATTTCAAATTATATAATTTGTTTTCATGTTCATATTTATTTTTTGTTTTACATTTACTAATTGTTTGCTATTTTTATAGGATCAAGAGGACTTCATGAAAATTACACTACCTTCATCTTCATGAACTAATTGAAAACTGCCGATGGTAACTTAATTTTCTGCTTTGTTGTTGCTGAAATTAGATGTGTTTACGCGTTGTTTTAGTGAAATTGAATGTTACTTGTGATGTTGATGTTGTATGTGTTGTTTTAGTGAAATTGAATGTTACTTGTGATGTTGATGTTGTATGTATTGTTTCAGTGAAATTGAATGTTACCTGTGATGTTGATGTTGTATGTGTTGTTGTAGCTGCTGTTGTTGCTGATATTAAATGTTGTTGGTGAATGTTATTAATGGAGTTGCTGTTTTCAAGCTGCTTGTGCTGTTTTCAGTGATGGGGCTGCTATTTTTATGTCGGGGGTTGATGTTTTTGATATTTAGGGATGCTCTTTTTAGTGTTTAGGCTACTATTTTTAGTGGGGCTGTTATTCTCCATGCTTTAAGATATTTTAGACTTGCTGCTACTTAATGCAAACATTAATGATTGTAATATTTGGCCTTTTTTTTTACTTTATGTATTGAAGGATGACTGTAATATTTTCATGCATTGCTACTTATTTAGTATATGCTTATAATGTTGTTTTTATGAGCTTACATACGATCCCATTAACGAGCATGTAAACGGGTAAAAATAGAGCCTTGTTCGTGAACAAGCTCCAGCTCAAATTTCCAATTATATCGAGCTCGAGCCCGAGCTCGAACACTTGTGTATTAAGCTGAGCCGAGCTCGAGCAGCCTAAAACTCAGCCCGGCTCAATTACAACCCTAATTTTACTTGTACCGTGTACCTATATGAATTGATGAGTTCAGTAGGTCGCTTTGTCCTCTCCTGAATAACCTACATGTACCATAACACGAGTCATGATTTCTTGTAGAACTCCCAAAATTACCATTATTTTACAAACAAATTTTTTTTGGCCAAGAACAAATTTTGGACCAAAAAGGCTCTGATGTAGCACAAACTTATTTGAAAAATTGTGAAATTCATCCCTGTTCGTATCCAGGCAGCGGAATTTTTTTTTCTAGTCCAACAATTTATAAAAAAAAGTACAAATTTTGAAAAAAAGAGGTGAAAATAGGTATTGAATCAAAGAATTCATGGTGTCTGTAAGAGCGCTTAGCCATCAGGCTAAGCATATGCAAACTTATTTTACAAACAAATTAATTAGCACAAAATTATAATTTTTATAGTTATAATTAGTGGTGTAATCGAGCTGAGCCAAATCGAGCTTTGGTTAGCTCAGACTTGTTTCGTTTATAATCAAGTGGAACTCGCTATTCTATTTGATGTTCATAGCTATTCGCGAGCCTAAAGAAATTTTAAAAAATACAAGCTATAAATTAAAATTATACATTAAAAATTAAAAATAAATTATATATTAAATAAATTACAATATATTTAATAAAAATTATGATTTTATTCTAATAATATATTTTCTAAAATATTTTTTACAACATGACTTTATATATTATATATATAAAATCAAATTACTAAATATTAAAATTACGAGCTGGCTCACGAGCTTCTATTTGAGTTTGTTTGTGAGCTTCATGAGCCGAGCTTTTTATTGTTTTAACTCGACTCATTTATTAAACGAGCTTCAATGTATGAATTCGAATGAGCTTTTATTGCGAATAGTTCGACTCATTTACCCCCCAGTTATAATGTAGCCATTAATGCATGTATTTTTTAGGTACTTTTATTGTTTTCTGGGTTTACTCCATGCACTTTTATTTCCATACATTGAGTTCCTACACTTTTATTTTTCCATAAATTAGGTTCTTAATTTAAAATTAAGGACCTAATATATGGCAAAATAAAAATGTATTAATTTTAAATTATGAACCCGTATGGCAAAATAAAAGTATATTAATTTTAAATTAAGAACCTAATGTATGACAAAATAAAAATATAGAAACTCAATGTATGCCAAAAATAAAAGTGTAGAAACTCAATGTATAGAAATAAAATTACAAAGAAAAATCTAAAAAATAATGAATGTGCAGGAAAAAAAATGGATTATTTTATTTTTTATTTGTCTATTTAATTTTATGAAAAGTATTAAAGACCCTCACTTGGATTGTTCAAAATATGTCACTTTTTCACAGAAGTAAACTTTCCCATGAATTCGTGAAAAATATCACATGAAGCACTCATGTAGGCTGTGCAAAAGAGAAGAAAATGAGCAATTTATTTTATTAAAAAATAAATTAGAATTTATTAAAAAATAAATTAGAATTTATTAAAAAATAAAATTTTATTTATGAAATATATTTAGTTAAAATAAATATTTTATTAAATTTATTTTAAATAAATTTTATATGTTATTAGATTACATTTATATAAATTAAAGATTTAAGTTATTTAAAATTCAAATTAATATTTCTTTTTTTAGTTGAGAATAATTTATATTAATATTTCAATATCTTTTTCAATATTTATTTTTATTATACTTCTAATTTTATCATTATAATATTTTTTTATTCTGTCAACAAAATAAAAAAAAAAGTAAAACAGTGATTTTATTTTTTTTACTTGGTTTTATTTTAACTTATCTGAAAATTTTTCGTTTTTGCCATTTGATATTATATTAATTTAGTTGTATGGATACTGCAATTACCACCACAATCGTTAATAACAATTGACTAATATACTAATACGACAATTAACAAAAATGATGATTTTTATTCAGCTTTTTATATTTAATTATATGATCATTATTTTCTTTTTGACAGTAATAGAAACATAAATATATAATTTTTTAGATCAAAATGTTCTTAGCTAGACTTTAGAAAATAGGTCTCTAATTATATTATTTTTTGCTTTTGTGTAAGGTTGTCAAAATAGGTCATGACACGCAAGCATGACACATCTAATATGCAAAATTACTGAGTATGGGTTGGGATTAAACAAGTTAGTGTCATAAACGGATCGTGAACACGATACGCCTAATATGTAAAATTAGCAGGTATGGGTTGGGGTTAAACAGGTTAGTGTCATAAACGGATCGACCCGTTTATGACACGATTTAAATGGATCATGTCACAGGTTGACATGTGAAATCCGTTCAACTCATTTAATTAAACGGGTCGTGTTAGCCTGACACGACCCATTTACAATCCATGTAATATAGTATAATTTTAAGGGTAAACTAGTCATCTAATATATCTATATATATATATATATACACTCTTAACTCTTTATTCTCTTTTCTAACCTCAATTTCTGCCGCCCCTTCTCTTTTGATTTTTTTTTAATTTTACGTTACCAAACTAATTGCTCAATAAAAAATAAAAAGATAAAAAATTATTGTTTCATACTCTGGTTTCAAGTTCAACCCACACATTTTCATTTGGATTTTTTTTCAGTGTTGTTAAAAGATTCTTAAATAAGTGGATGTCCTTTTCAAGGATCCTATTATTCAGGTCCTACACCAACAACTCTATCTAGATTATACAATGGTGAGTCTGATCTATTTTTTTTTTTTTATAGAAGTCCAGATCTGTTTTTTTTTTTTTTACTTGTTAGAAGAAGAGAAAAAAAATGGTGAGTCCAGATCTGTTTTTACTTGTTTTTTACACTGTATCAACCGATAATCCGACATTGGTGAGTCCTCTCTGTTTTTTTATTTGTTAAGTGGTATTATTTTTTATTTTTAACTAATTATTAATTTGCTTGCTGTTATTATTAATTTATATTCTTGATAACAAAATAATATTATATTATATAATTATTATTTTTATGTTAATTGTTATATTTAATAATATTGAATATTGAAACTAATTTAATGCTAATAATATTTATATTTATTTTATATATATATATACATATATAAAATTTATTATATATATAATAAAATTTGTATATTTATATAATTATATATTTTTAATGTTACTCAACGTGAGTATTGTTTTTAATGTTTACCTAATTTAAATTTAATAATATTGAATGCTGGTTTTTTTAATTTAGTCATATCACTTTTGTAGTTTTTTTACTCATTGTAATTAGATGTCTGACACTCAAATGGATTCAGTTGAGATCAATAATACGACCATCAATGTAGAAGATGATGAAGGTTTGGAATTAGAAGAAGTTTCTATTAGAGTTGGAGGAAATAAGACTAAGAGGGCAAGAAAGTTGACTTCAACTGTTTGGAATTTTTTTGATGTAGTGAAAGGGAAGAACAAGAAAAGAGAAGCAAAATTGAAGGCTTGTAGGAAGGTGTATCCGCCTGATAGCAAGCATGGGACAGGTAACATGAAATGCCACATACCTTCATGTCCTATAAGAGATACTAGAAATATCGGTCATAGTTTATTATATACTGATGGGTCTATTTTAAGTGGCAGATTTAATAGTGATGAGTTTAGGGAATTAGTTGCTGCTATTATTATCATACATGATTTGCCATTTCAATTTGTTGAGTGGGTGGCAGTGAAAAATTTATTGCTTTATTTGAAACCTGATTTGCATCTTGTATCAAGAAATACTTGTACGACAGATGGTATAAAGATATTTAATAGGGAAAAAGCTAAAGTGAAAAACATGTTAGACACCACATAGGGAAGGATATCTTTAACCTTTGATTGTTGATCTTTTGTTACTACTGATGGATATATTTGCTTAACTGGGCATTTCATTGGTAAGGAATGGCACCTACAAAAAATAATCTTGGACTTTTGTTACATGCCTCTTCCTCGTAGTGGGGTAGCATTGTGTGAAAAAATTCACAATTTCTTGTGTAATTGGCAAATTGATATTAGAATTTTTTCTGTGACTTTAGATAATGCAACCTCTAATAATGTGTGTGCTAATTTGTTAAAAAATCTTTTGGTTGCTAAAGGAGGGCTTTTGAATAAAGGAGGTTTTTTTCATATAAGATGCTCAAATTATATATTAAACTTAATAGTTCAAGATGGCTTGAAAGATATTGATGATGCAATTGTGAAAATCAAAGAAAGTATTAAGTATGTAAAACGATCTCAAGCTAGAAGAATCAAATTTTTAGAATGTGTTGATCTTTGTGCTCTAAATTCAAAAAAGGGGTCTTCGACAAGATGTTCCCACTAGATGGAATTCAACATTTTTGATGCTTGATAGTACTTTATTTTACCAAAATGCTTTTACTCATCTTCAAATGAGTGATTCTAATTTTAAGCATTGTTCATCCTTTGATGAGTGGGCTAAAGTTGAAAATATTTGCAAGTTCTTACAAGATTTTAATGATATTACTTATCTATTTTTTTGCACAAAATATCCAATAACAAATATGTTCTTTCCTTTGGTGTTTTCTGCTCATTTGACTTTGAAAGAAAGTATATGTAGTGAAGATGTGTTTATGAAGTCAATGGCAGAGAAGATGTTTGAGAAATTTAAGAAGTATTGGTCTGAATATAGTAGAATTTTGGCTATTGCTGTGATTTTAGATCCTAGGTATAAATTGAGTTTTGTGGAATGGTGCTATAAGAAGCTCTATGGTAATAAGGGGTTAGTTGAAGCTAAGAAAGTTAAGGATGACTTAAAATCCTTATATTCTGAGTATGTAAATGTTGGAGATATGAGTGTTGACAAAGATTTTAGAGGTGGAACTTCTGGATCTAAATTCAAACAAGGAATCGAGGATGATGCTAAAATTGCAATTTTAAATTAGTGACAGAAATCAAAATCCGTCGCTAAATTAGTGACGAAAATTGAATTATGTCGCCAATTAAGCGACGGATTTTGAAATCTGTCGCCAACTTTTCATATTGTAATTTAATAGATTAAATTCTCAAAAAAATATGGAAATTTTAGTGACGGATTTCAAAATCCGTTGCTAAAATTTCAATATTTTTTTCCACCAAATTTCAAACTATTTATATTATTTTTTAAATTTTCAAGTTTCAATTCAATAAAAATATGATAAATTGTTCATTTACTTCATTTTATTTTTAAAAATATTATAGTTTACGTATTAATATTATTTTTCAAAAAAAATTTATATTTAACTTTTTCTTACAATTAATGAAACTTTTCTTAATTCAATTTATACTCTTATATTGGATTTATTATACAACATTTGATAGGCCACATTTATATTTTTAATATATATTAACTTTAATAATAAATTAATTTGACTTTAATATTTTTACAACATTTGATATGCCAATATTCATGTCATTTATTCTTGTAAATTTAATAGATTCAATTCTAAAAAAAAAATTCAATACTAAGCGACGGATTTCAAAATCCATCGCTAAGTTTCAATATTTTTTTCCAAATTTTAAACTATTTATATTCTTTTTTAAATTTTCAAGTTTTGATTCAATAAAAGTATGATAATTTGTTCATTTAATTTATTTTATTTTTAAAAATCTTCTAGTGTACATATTAATATTATTTTTTGAAAATTTTTTATAATTACCTTTTTCTTACAATTAATGAAACTTCTCTTAATTCAATTTATAAATTATCTTATATTATATTTATTATACAACATTTGATAGGGCACATTTATATTTTTAATATATTTTAATTTTAATAATATATTAATTTGAATTTAATATTTTTACAACATTTGATATGCCAATACTCATTTCATTTATTCTTGTAAATTTAATAGATTAAATTCTAAAAAAAAATTCAAAACTTAGCGACGGATTTCAAAATCCGTTGCTAAGTTTCAATTTTTTTTCCAAGTTTTAAACTATTTATATTCTTTTTAAAATTTTCAAGTTTGGATTCAATAAAAGTATGATAAATTGTTCATTAATTCATTTTATTTTTAAAAATATTATAGTTTACATATTAATATTATTTTTCGAAAAAATTTTATAATTACCTTTTTCTTACAATTAATGAAACTTTTCTTAATTCAATTTATAAAATATCTTATATTGAATTTATTATACAACATTTGATAGGCTACATTTATTTTTTTCATATATTTTAACTTTAATAATATATTAATTTGACTTTAATATTTTTACAACATTTGATATGCCAATATTCATTTCATTTATTCTTGTAAATTTAATAGATTAAATTCCAAAAAAAATATTTGATAGGCCATATTTATATTTATATTTATATTTTTAGTATAATTTTGGGATCATAACTTATATCATAACTATGTACTTTTCATTTGTTATGAGCAAAACTACGCCGTTTTGAGCTAACCCTAAGTCACTCTTGTTTTTGAACAAACCTTAAATCAGTCTTGTAAACTAAAACCTTATTCTCTTCATATTTTTTTTTGAGACAGCAGCCCTATCTCTCCCAAGTTGTTCCAAACCAATCATTTCGCTGCCCATCACTGTAGTTAGCCATCGCCCCACCGTTATCCATCATCGTCATACTCAGTCACTGCCGTCAGCAGCACCACCATCATTTTCGTGTGTTTTGCTTACGTGCGTCTCATCGTTTGCTTGCAAAAAATCCTAGGTTAACGGAATTCCCAACACCAATTTGATGGAATTACAGGAATTGTGGGTGGATGACTCTGACCTGGTTGATGATTTGATTTTGTTGGTATTATTTTATTCTTCTTTTACTATAATTGTCACGATCCAAACCTGGGAGTCTTGACCGGCGCTAGGGAATGAGAATTCACACAAATTCGGAACCCGTAGAAAGCCTTAAACATAATTTACACATCAAACATAATTACAAAAATACCACAGAATTAAAAATTTTAATAACATAAATAAATTCTCCAGTATCATAAAATATTTTTACAAAATATTCAAGTACACAACCTCGGACAATAACATCATCACAAACAACAATTATGTACTACTACTGCAGCGGCTATAAATACAAGAAATATCATATTGAAAATTTACATAAGTCAGCCGGTGAAGAAAGAGTCCTGCGAAGAGAACTACTATGAGAGGTCTGACGAGAAGGATCCTGAAAAATAATTGAGGGGGGTCAGACCTCACTAAGTGAATTATTATTATTATATATATACATGTAACCTAAACATACAAGCAACCAAGCATCAATATAATATTTATATTTATATTTAAGTAATTTATACACGCATTTCAGGCAAATGCTCAGAAGTAGTTTTTATATCAATGCAACTGATAAAACAAATGGAGGATTGGAACAGAACCCTAAAATTTTGCAACCTCAAATATTATTCCTCACTAGCCAACAGGCTATCTTGTATCCAAAAATATTTCTCTTATCCAATTTGACAGTAGACCGGCCCCGAGACCCCTGGTCAATCGAGCTACAACAGTTTCACTGTAGGCATGATTGGCCCTAAGACCCCAGGTCAATCGAGCTACAACAGTTTCACTGTAGGCATGATTGGCCCTAAGACCCGAGGTCAATCGAGCTCCCGCAGCCACACCACTCTCAACCATAAATCTCAATAATAAATTTTTAATCAATTCACAAATCAATCAATATATATCATAACCTAACATCTAACTTACTATTGCGCAACAATCCTAGTGTAGCCCATTAGGTATCACGTTCTACTACTATCCTCCAAAAAATATCATATCACAATAACAATTCATATCAACAATAAAAACAACATCCAAGTCAAGAACACAATATTCACATTATGTATATATATATGTATATAATTAAATATATATAATAGTAATCACCATGAAGATAAATAACAAACAAAGGCCTGATGCAAAATGATATATTTATTCACATTAACACAAATATATGGATGCTGGGTATGGATTTCTACATGACATGCATACACATAATAATAACTCACAGGTGTGTGCTCTGCAGTAATTCGATTAGCCTTGTTCTGGAGGCCTAGCTCTCGGTGCAATTATAGAAAAAATAATAAAATAATTAGGATTAAAATCCTAATCTTAAACATTCTAGATTTCTAGAGAAAAGTCGATTTAAGACACGATTCTAATAAGACTCAAAATTTAACAAAGACCCAATGTCACGTTTTACGAGAAATCTACCAAAATTTTGGTAGAGTCTTCTTTGTAAAACAGACATCTCTCTACTAAAAGTAGGTCATTCCTGCACGCAAACACACTTCAAAATATCCGCATCACTCAAAATCTCGGGTTGGGCTCCCGAACTATATTTCACACCCAACCGAGAACCAACACAACAATATACATAAAAATAATATAACTATCTCAAATCATTAATGTATCATAAAAATATTAAAGAAATTTATTTTCCAAATAAATAATAAAAATCCCTGTTCACAAATAATATTTACTAATAAAATCCATTAATAGCATAAAATTCCTACTATACAATTAAATTAGAATAAATTGTAAATAATTATTAAAATCACTTCTTAATATCATAAAAATAATAAAAGACTTATTTAAGCTTGAAAAATAATAAATAAATTCATTTTTTATTTATTTTCCCATAATTACTATTAATTAGCAAATAATTGAAAATTAATTATAAAAATTATTTTTATACCCTTATTACTTAAAATCAGTTTAAAACATAATAATTAACAATAAATTTAATTAAAATTCAATTAAATACTAAAATACAATAATTTCTCTAAAAATACACAATTAAACACAATCTTTAAAAATTC